>PISX010007581.1:0-87944 GCA_004024625.1 Mellivora capensis | reverse complement strand
TTTTGTGTGTGTTGAGTTTGAGAAGTTCTTTATAGATCCTGGATATCAACCTTTTGTCTGTACTGTCATTTGCAAATATCTTCTCCCATTCCGTGGGTTGCCTCTTTGTTTTGTTGACTGTCTCCTTTGCTGTGCAGAAGCTTTTGATCTTGATGAAGTCCCAAAAGTTCATTTTCACTTTTGTTTCCTTTGCCTTTGGTGACATATCTTGAAAGAAGTTACTATGGCTGATATCGAAGAGGTTACTGCCTATGTTCTCCTCTAGGATTCTGATGGATTCCTGTCTCACGTTGAGGTCTTTTATCCATTTCGAGTTTATCTTTGTGTACGGTATAAGAGAGTGGTCAAGTTTCATTCTTCTACATATAGCTGTCCAATTTTCCCAGCACCATTTATTGAAGAGAAATAACACCTATTCTCCTGAAGCTATTTCAAAAAATTGAAGCAGAAGGAAAACTTCCAGACTCTTTTTATGTAGCCAGCATTACCCTGATCCCCAAACCAGGCAAAGACCACACCAAAAAGGAGAATTTCAGACCAATATCACTGATGAATATGGATGCTAAGATTCTCAACAAGATCCTAACAAACAGGATCCAACAGCACATTAAAAAGATTATCCACCATGACCAGGTAGGATTCATCCCTGGGTTACAAGGATGGTTCAACATTCGCAAATCAATCAATGTGATAGAACAAATCAATAAGAGAAGAGAGAAGAACCACATGGTCCTCTCAATTGATGCAGAAAAAGCATTTGACAAAATTCAGCATCCGTTCCTGATTAAAACGCTTCAAAGTATAGGGATAGAGGGAACATTTCTTGACTTCATAAAATCTATCTATGAAAGACCCACAGCAAATATCATCCTCAATGGGAAAAAGCTCACAGCCTTCCCGTTGAGATCAGGAACACAACAAGGATGCCCACTTTCACCACTCTCGTTCAACATAGTATTAGAAGTCCTAGCAACAGCAATCAGACAACAAAGAGAAATAAAAGGCATCCAAATTGGCAATGAAGAAATCAAACTCTCTCTCTTTGCAGATGACATGATACTCTATATGGAAAACCCAAAAGACTCCACCCCCAAACTACTAGAACTCATACAGCAATTCAGTAACGTGGCAGGATACAAAGTCAATGTACAGAAATCAGTGGCTTTCTTATACACTAACAATGAAAATACAGAAAAGGAAATTAGAGAATCGATTCCATTTACTGTAGCACCAAGAACCATAAGATACCTGGGAATAAACCTAACCAAAGAGGTAAAGGATCTGTACTCGAGGACCTACAGAACACTCATGAAAGAAATTGAAGACGACACAAAAAGATGGAAGACCATTCCATGCTCTTGGATCCGTAGAATAAACATTGTTAAAATGCCTATACTACCTAGAGCAATCTATACTTTTAATGCCATTCCGATCAAAATTCCACCGGTATTTTTCAAAGAGCTGGAGAAAATAATCCCAAAATTTGTATGGAATCAGAAGAGACCCCGAATTGCTAAGGAAATGTTGAAAAACAAAAATAAAACTGGCGGCATCACGTTACCTGATTTCAAGCTTTACTACAAAGCTGTGATCACCAAGACAGCATGGTACTAGCATAAAAACAGACCCATAGACCAGTGGAACAGAGTAGAGAGCCCAGATATGGACCCTCAACTCTATGGTCAAATAATCTTCGACAAAGCAGGAAAAAATATACAGTGGAAAAAAGACAGTCCTTACATAAGATTTTTTAAAACTTCATCAAAAACCCTTTTGACTAATACTCTGTCTCTTGAGAGCTCTAAAGCTTTTACTCATTGCCTTAATTTTAAAAATTAAAACAAAACAAAACAATCAACTTTGGGCCTGAAAAGGAGAAGGAAGCCTCCCCTAATCTGTGGCCAAAAATGTTCCTAGAGCACATTCTTAACATGACTTTTTTCTGTCCATTATGCCAATGTAGAATGTAACTTCTGATAACGGCAGATGAGAATTCATTCTTTTATTTCCCAATATCCTAGTTAAGTCAGAGTTGGTTCTTCTACTATTATTATTAAGTAAATAAGTTTCTCTGCTGAGCTGTTAAGTATACTATGATTACATTTCCTTCCTCGAACATTTTGTTTTTCTGGAGTTGATCTGGCTTCATTTCATCATTTGCTTCATATTTTAATACCTATTGCTTATTATTCTCAAAGATGCCAGTGTATATGTAAAATCTTGTGCCTACACAAACATTAGGTATCTGCTATTTCCACTACCCTACACTTTTTTTTTTTCTTGAAACCACTGTTTTGGAGCCATCCACCCTCTTTCCCACCAGATTCCCTGGGCCCGTTGCAGATCTGCCAATCTGGAACCTCTCTGTCACTCCAGCAGGTTCTGATGATAGCAAAAGGCCAATTTTCTGAGAACCCGACTGTCTGAAAATAGCTTTATTCTACTGTCACACTTAATTTATAGTGCTGGATACAGACTTCTAAATTAGAATCATTTTTTTTCTCCTAAGATTTTTAAGGCACTCTTTTATTCTCTTCCAGCTTTAAGTGCTGCTTTTTAAGAAGTCCACTGACTTTCTGATTCCCAGTCCTTTGCAAGTGACCTCTCTTTTCTTCTTTGTTCCAGTATCTTATCTCTATACCTGGCATCCCTACACTTCATGATCACATGCCCGTATGGGAGACTATTTTTATTCCTTGCACTGGGTCCTTGGCAAGCCCTTCCCATTTGGAGATGCAGGTCCTTCAGCTCTGGAAAATTAATCTGTGTTGTTTGATAGCTTCCTCTCTTCTGTCTTCTGGAAGTCCCGTGAATCAGATGTTGTACATCCCACACCGAGTCTCTAATTTTCTTATTTTATCTCCTACTGTCCAATTCACTGTATATGTGTTACACTTTCTGGAAGATTTTCTTGACTTTATCTTCTTGACTTGACTTTATTTTCTTGACTTTTTTTTTTTTGCTATCATAATTTTAATTTCTGAGAGCCTTTCATTCTGATTCTTTATTTTTAAAAAGTAGTATCTCAACGATGCCACTACCTTCTCTTACTGAGAATATTTATAAAAGCTTTTATTTTTAAAGTATTCTTTTACCGCTGTGCATTATCTGTTACTTCTTATTTCTTTTTTAGTCTTTTTATTTTGGGCCCTGTCCATTATGTTGGAGAACTTCCTCAAAGGTCTAGTGATTTGTGGCCATTGGTTTCTATTTTGAAGTAAGGTACTCAAATGCTGATTAAAAGGTCTCTGTAATATCCCGGGCTTGTTGACTGATGGCCTGCATTCCAGGACAATCAGGTAGCCAGGCAGTTTGTTTGTTTGTTTGTTTTTAGAGACCACCCCCAGGTGTCAGTATCTGAAGTTCTTCCCTCCAGGGACATGTAATCTCCAAACAAATCCCTGCAGATTCCTGCTTGGAGGAGAGGAAGAGGAGAGAGGGCAATACTAGGTCATTTGAGCTCCTCCAACAGGGTGGAGAAAAGCACTGGGCAGGCCCTACAGGGTTGGCAGTGCAGACACGGTCTGACACCAGTGCCTTTGCTCTGCCTGAGGTCCCCAGAGGGAGTGTGCCACCAGTTGCATTTCTCTCCAAACTACAGATTCCTATGGGAGTGGGGCAGAGGCAGAGGGTCAAGGAGAGGACCTGAAGTCTAACTGCTCTGCATCCAGACTCTGATTTAATCCCTTGTTTCCACCTCCCCGGCCTTCTGCAAAACCTAAGGATCCCATATCCGGACCCTTTCTGGGGCTACGCAGGACATGACATCTGATTTCTCACTAATGGCTCTTTCTGTAGGCTTTCTGTCCCTTTAGAGTTAACTCTGCTCTGCTAAGTCAGCCCTCTTCCATCTACCATCTCTCATGCACTCTGGTCTCCCATTCTCATGCAGGTTTTATAACTATTAAATTCTTTTACTATAATTTCAGTGGGGTTTCTTTGGGGTAGTGAGAAAGACATATTAAAATACACACGTTCTGGGACGCCTGGGTGACTCAGTTGGTTGGACGACTGCCTTCGGCTCAGGTCATGATCCCGGAGACCCGGGATCGAGTCCCGCATCGGGCTCTCAGCTCCATGGGGAGTCTGCTTCTCCCTCTGACCTTCTCCTCGCTCATGCTCTCTCACTGCCTCTCTCTCAAATAAATAAATAAAATCTTTAAAAAAATAAATAAATAAAATAAAATACACACGTTCAAACTCCTTAACTGTCTTTAACTTCCCTTCTTCATTGGTTCCTTATCAGTATTTTTAAAAACTTTATTTTATTGCAGTAAGAACACCTGCGATGAGATTTCCCTTCTTTACACATTTTTAAGTGTATATCTTACTGTTGACTGTAAGTAACAGGTAATAAGCATTCTCAGATCTCTCCAATATTAAGGAAAATGGAACTAATAAAAATGTTCCTCTTGGGGTGCCTGGGTGGCTCAGGGGGTTAAAGCCTCTACCCTCAGCTCAGGTCATGATCTCAGGGTCCTGGGATCGAGCCCCGCATCGGGCTCTCTGCTCAGCAGGGAGCCTGCTTCCCTTCTCTCTCTGCCTGGCTCTCTGCTTACCTGTGATCTCTCTCTCTGTGTCAAATAAATAAATAAAATCCTAAAAAAAAAAAAGTTCCGGGATGCCTGGGTGGCTCAGTTGGTTAAGCGGCTGCCTTCGGCTCAGGTCATGATCCCAGCGTCCTGGGATCGAGTCCCACATTGGGCTCCTTGCTCGGCAGGAAGCCTGCTTCTCCCTCTGCCTCTGCCTGCCACTCTGTCTGCCTGTGCTCGCTCTCTCTCCCTCTTTGACAAATAAATAAATAAAATCTTAAAAAAAAAAAAAGTTCCTCTTGATTCCATGTCTTTCACCTCCCGCATTCACTTTTCCTTCATAGCCAACCCTCCTAAAACAGCAGCCCACACTCTCTTCACCTGTTCTGTAAGCTCCCTGTATCTCTCAATCGACCACCATGTACCTTCTACTCCCATTACTCCACTGAAGCTGTTCTTTCAAAGGACAAGAGACAGTCCTGTTGATAAATGCAATAGTCCCATCCTCACCTTATTTGACCTCTCAAGAACATCTGACACCACTATACTCCCTCCTTCTCAAAACACTCCCTTTGTTGGACTTGCTGACCCTGTACTGTCCTCACCTCTTCTTACCTCCTTGCACATGGGGTTATATTGGTACAGATTATACCTGCCATGCCAGCCTCACCTCTTCCCATGCCATACTCAAGTTCTATGCTACCGTGCACGGTACTTCCTTCAGTTCCTAGAGCAAGCCATGTCCTGTTTCTCCTCTGGTCTTCATACATCCTCTTCCTTTTTTTTTTTTTTTTTTTTTTTTTAAAGATTTTATTTGTTTATTTGAGAGAGAGAGCATGAGGGGGGAGAAGGTCAGAGGGAGAAGCAGACTCCCCGTGGAGCTGGGAGCCCGATGCAGGACTCGATCCTGGGACTCTGGGATCATGACCTGAGCTGAAGGCAGTTGCTTAACCAGCTGAGCCACCCAGGCACCCATCCTATTCACTTTTATTTGGCCAATTGTACAAATTCTATGTGTTGGATGCCCTCCTATGTGCTCCTCAAGCACCTATTCTGTATTCTCACTCCCAGTATGTTTGTTAAAAGGTACTGCGAGTGCCTGCTTACTTGTCCATGCTTCATGAGGACAAGAGCCTTGTCTATTTTTTATCTTGTTCAAAGGTGTGTCACTAGAGCTTGTATGATGGCTAGTACACGGCAGGCATCCAATAAGTGTCAGCTGAGTGAATGAAGACGCAGTCAAGAGGGTGAGAATCAAATGCCTACAGAAAGATACCCATTATCATAATTTCTCTTTAACGCGCCAGCAGAGCAAATGAATGTGATCTCCAGAAAAAGACTTTACACTATAACCTAAATTCTTTTGGCAGCCTTTTTCTATCTCCTTATCAGCGTATCTGACAAATGGTCATCATTTTTTTGTACAAAAACAACCAAGATGCAGAGTCAGAAGACCACAGCACCAATACACCACCCAGGAGCTTAGAGACGGGCAACTGTCTAAATGTTTCAATACATTTACATAGGTAAATCACAGGGTTTTGAAGTGCTATGGGAGTGACAATGTTTTATTCTGGTAGTTTTGGTATAAATTTGCTCACACACTAAATATAGGTCTTTTTTTAAAAAAGATTTTATTTATTTACTTATCAGAGAGAGCAGACAGGGGGAACGGTAGGCAGAGGAAGAAGCAGGCTCCCTGCTGAGCAAAGAGCCTGGTATGGGTCTTGATCCCAGGACCCTGGGATCATGATCTGAGCTGAAAGCAGATGATTAACTGACTAAGCCACCCAGGTGCCCCAAAATAGGTCTTTTAAAGACAGAAACATTTCAGAAGAAGAGGCAGATTAGCGCTGTCAAGAGAATAACCCAATAGGCTCCTTAAATCATGTGTGTGGTAAGCTCTGAAGAGAAAAAACAAATCCTAGCTCAAGCAAAACTGGATTTCTAGACTATGACTATCATTTGATTAGTATTAGCCAAGCTCTCAATGCTCAAATGTCCCGAACACCTTCACTGTTTTACTACTATGCTTATCACTGGGCAAGCACATTCTTCAAAATCTTTCAAAGTCTGTTGACATTTTAGTTGTTCTGAATTGTCTGTAATATTCGACCACACTTAGCCACAACTGAAGAACCTATTTATGGAAAACATGCCTATCTGCAAATAGATCTATTTCCAAATGTGAACTGTAATAAATACTTTGCTGGATATTACATTCCCAGCTGGAAAAATCCAGAAGGAACTCAGAGATTACATATAGTCTCTTGATAAAGAAGTACCATGTGGGGAAAAAAAAATGATTTGAACTCAGAAGGAAAAAAGGAGGTATTGTGATGAATTGCTTTCCATTTCACTTGTCTGAATAGATATTACTCCATTTCTACTCTGTCTGCATCTCTGCCCAAAAAAGAACTCATGCATTTGTAATTGAAAAATTGTCCCCAAACAAAAATGATTTCTCCACAGATAGATACTCTAAGCCAGAGGGAGGGAAGGATAGACACCCCTTTATCTGTCTTTCCCCCAGAAAGACTCACAAACAAATCAAAGGTGACCCTGGATAGGGTTTGCAGGGATGGGAGTCCTCCACAACAAAAAGCACAGGTAAGAAGAAAGTTCCAAGATAGAGACACTGCCCCAATATAACCAAAGCCCTGGGTATGGCAGACACATTGGAGGCACTGCCCATAACCTTCTACTCTGGGCGACTCTGAGAAAAATTAATCTCTGCCTCTACAAGCCTGCCGATGGCCAAATCAACCAGCTTGCACTTGTATTTAAAAGTTAGATAGTATGGAAGTCACCCATGACAGCTCCTCCTGCCCCTTCCGATCACCACCATCTATACACATTACCTCCAAGGATGGCAGGAAATCCCACACTCAGTTGATGTTATATGGCCTGGACAGACTATGATTTGTTTATTGCCACAAATATCCACATTGTTCCTTCCATCCTTTTCTTCAAAATCCAGCCAACTATATGAAATTATATGATAGCAATCTTGCTGATAAGTACACTGGACCTAGTCATTCCTTGGGTTTAAGTAAAAGTGAGCAGATAAATGAGCACTTAACTCAATACATATTGTGGCTGACTTTTTCTCTCCATTACTGACCACTTAATTTTCAATGATCACAATCATTTCTGATCTGACACTGTAATATCATGCATCATGTGCTATTTCCTGTGGCTAGACTTCTCCTCCTCCTTCATTTATCTGCCTAACTCCTCTCTGACTTCTCAGATAACTCAGACACTGCCTCTTCCAACAAGTTTCCCAATCATATCCAGACCTCAATTTCTCACAAGAATCCTTCTCTTACAGACTTAGGTGTCCCTCCTTTGGATTCCAAAACCATGCCTACCTATCACCTTTACAGCTGTCATCACACAGCATTCTATTTGTTTATAAGTAGACACTTAAAATATAAGACATTTCTCCCTACCTAGTCTTTAAACCCCTCAAAGGAAAGGATTGTCACTCATCTCCATGTTCTAGTTCATGGCATGGTGTCTGGTATTTTGTAGACATTTTAAAATGCGTGTGAAATGAGTGCATACATAAATGAACAAATGGATGATGTTCAAACTTAGATTACAGAGATGGGTTTTTAGAAAACATTTAGTTCATCCTACTTCATCCAAAATTCCTTAAACAAGTACTTTCTAAGAGTTGTGCCAAGATGTGAAAACCACAAAATCAATATCTATGTCCAATAAAACAAACATTTTCTAATGAAAATATGATTAAATAAAAACCTTACCGGCAGAGTTCCAGGCAGAGATGCATCAAAGAAAGATACCAAAGAATTTGGAGGTGCTGCAAAGTGGACTCGAGATCCAGAGAAGAGTTTAGAGTTGGAAGAGATCTGGGCATGAATTTCCAAACCTACCACAGCTGCCCATTCATGTTCACTAAAAAGAAAGAAAGAATCATTAAGAAGTAGTTAGAGCCATCACTATGCATGAATTTCTATGACCCTAAACCACACATGTTAATTTGTTATTTGTTTTTAACTTATTAAGATTTTAGGTTCTTACATTTAAAAAGGTCATACTGTATCGATGACTTAATCAAAAGCAACTCATGATGAACATCTACAAGACCAGCAAAATAAAATTCATTTACAACACGGCATAGGAAGAGTTCACTGTATAAAGAGGAAGGTGATGAAGGAAAAATATGGCATTCTGAAACAATTTAGTAATGGCTATCAGGTGACGTCTGCTTGGCTGACTCCAGGGAAAAGCAGCATTTTCTAGACTAACTGTCCTTTATCAATTAATAACTAATTAATAACAACTATTAATAACTAATTAATAATTAATCAATTAATAACAAGTAAATGAAAGCTTATCTTACAAACATTTTTAGAATTAACATAAACACCATGCTTCTACTACTCGAGAAATAATGGTGAATAGTTGTATAACTCACTTAGAAAGGAAGTTCTCCATCATGTTTTGAACTCATTTTAAATAACAATGGCTTGCACGTAAAATGATCAGAGTGACACAGATATAACAGATCATCACTAAATCATACTCTTCCTGGGATTTGGGGCAAATGAAAACATTAAACCATTAGATGTGGCTTTTTTTTTTTTTTTGGTCCCCCAAATCACTTTCAATTCCCTACAGTTTCAGTTTCCTCTGTTTATGCTTGATTGCTATCAAATCTAAGAAGTTGTTAAATGCTATAATAACATCTCCTACTCTGTTCGGTCTGTATGAACACACAGTTTTCTCTAGGTTTGTGTAAGTGTGCTTATTCCTTCTGAAACCATGTATCCTGGACAATGCCTGTTTACACACTCCCTCTACACCTTGTTCCTATCTTGCTCTTCTCCCAAGCAATTTTCTGTATTACCTAAATTTTTGTTTACATGTGCTGGGTTTTGTTCCAATTATTTCAACACATGAAGTTCTATATCTATAGTACTGTAAGAAGATTAATTCCTTCTTTTTAAAGTTTGGAAGCACCGCTGGCAATTGAGAGGAATTAAATGAAGAACTCATCAGAAATTCTGCATTCACTAAAACATCACTCAAAACTATTTTTGCAGTTTCGTTACATGAGAGAAAAAAAAATACTTTCCATTTACAGTCAGACGATCCAATTTATGAAAGGAATAGAAGCTGAATGGTTCTGGACATTTTCCCTCTGTTGCTCCAACAGAAAAGCAAAAATAATGCCAACCTAACTATCTCAAAGGCTAAAGTGATTACTAAACACGTGCCTTCTGTTTCTGTATTTAAAAAGACAGTATTTAAGTCTTATAAAGTATAAACAGCTGTTGAGAGACTAACAAAATAAGCAAAACTCTCTAATCAGAGGGAAGATCTCTTGTATTGACTGCATCCTCCTAGGTTTAGAAACACGTACAACATGAAGCGCCGCCACAGACATGTGGTGTTTTCTGAGTAATGACATTAAGCCACCACCACACTGAGCTTGCAGGTAAAGGCTCCCTTTCTAGTTTTAGAACACTGCTGTCCCACAGTAGCGCTAAATAAATGTCAGCTAAAAAAGATCCCGCCTTCTGGTGTCACCGACCCCTCTTCTAGTACCATTAGTATGGTTACTAAGTCCATTCTTTTGCGTGTGCAGTTTTACATTCGAGAAAAGATCAGCGATTTTACACTCGAGAATTCCCCATATATGCCTACTGTTCGAAGAGTGTTTTACGTGTGGAGGAAGGGCTGATAGAGGGCTAGTTTTGTGCTTTCGTTTAGGTTTCAGGGCTGAAAGTTATAGCCCAACTTCCCCCCGCCCCCCGCTCATCAAAACTTCCAGACGGAAGCTGGGCTGTACTGGCTTTCACCTCCCCAGTCCCGCAGTTCCACCTCAAGTTTAAATGGGCAGTAATGGTATAAAATAATATACCCTTTCCTTGACTTCTGGGAGGTGATGAGAGGCTGCTGAGCCACGGAGCTGTGTCCCCTTTTCCTGCTGGACGTGAACCCATTCGCAGCCCCTCTTCCGTGGCGAGAACTGCCGTCAATGCAGGCTAAAACCCAACGCCTTCCAAGACACCACCAGTGCAGCATGGGCGCCGCCATTGCCCCTCCTGGCTCCTGGTCAGGTGATACAGGCTCCTTCTTCCGCAAGGCTCTCTGGGAAGCGTAGTTCTAAAAAACGAATAAATCGCCTTGGGCTCACACCGGAAGACTACTATTCCCGGTGAGCATTGTGACTCCAGAGCTGCCGGAACCCTGGCGGAGAGGGGAGGGAAGGAGAAATAGAGGAAGAGTGGGAGGGCTTCTGGGTCGGGAGGTGTGACTCCTCCTAGCGGGGATTTGGAGACGTTTGTGGCGGGGCGAGTTTGAGAGAGAGCAGGTGGTGCGGAGATCCAAAGCTAAGAAATCTGGCCGGGATTTTATACCTCGGTTAACCTTTCCAGCTGAAGTCAGTGAACTTGACATCCGAGCCTCCGAGTCCACTCAGTTATTTTCTGTTTTCCCTGCCAGTTCACACGCTAATCTGTGCGTTAATGCAACAAAGACTTGCATGCCTACTTTATGCCAGGCACAGTTCTTAGGCACCGACGAGTGAGCCAGCCGTTTATGGCCACTATTCTCGTAGAATGTAAGCCTTGTTGGGAGAGGAGTCATACAGAAAAGTTACAAAAATAGGACACTTTCATGTAGGTGGTAAGTGCTGTATTTAAACAGAGGTGCTTGGAGACAAACAGAGCTAGATTGTAACTTCAGGTACATTTTAAGTTGTTTTCCTTTTTGTACTTGCTCAGTATTTGAAACACTTTTCCTTACATGTGAGAAAGCCTTGATAGCAGATGCCATCATCCCAACAGACTTCTTTTATTTTTCTGCTTTGAAAACTCAAACCCTTCAGAAACTCCCACTGATGTCTTGTATTTGATCCCACAACTTAGAATAGCCATTCAGCCGTTCTCTATTATATCACCCTATTTTACTTCTCCACATTATGCTTATGACTATCTGAAGTTTATCTTCTGTCTCCACAAGCTCCCTGAGAATGGGGAATTTGTCTTATTCAACAAAGTATTATCATAGCACAAACTAGGCCCCTTAAAAATATTTGTTGGATGAAGTAGTGCAGCGTGGAGAATGTGTTTGACAAAGATCAAAGCGAATACCCTTTGGGGTAGTAGTTGTTTAGGAGGGAAATGATGAAAGGGAGATGGTTGTGGAGGCAAAGAGAAATTGACCTGTGTGAGAAAGATTTAGGAGGACTTGGTGATGGATTGAATATGATGGAGATAGACTAGGTGGGGTCAAGTAACTCCTGAATTTCTGGCTTGTGCAAATGGATGGCTGGTGGAGTTATTCACTGAGATAAAGAAACTAGAAAAGAAATAGGTTTCAGGAAAACATTAATTTGGTTGCCTTGGAGACACACAAGAGAAGTCAAGGAAGCATCACTGATGCCTAACTTTGAGTATGGAGCACGGAAAAAGCTGCAGACTGTATACCTCACATTGGTAGATCTTCAGTTATTGGTCAATCAATAACCTGTTGATTAGACAGCTGTAACCTATGACCTATTCCCATCAATACTCTTGTACAATTATGATATTTTATTCAGTTTAATTCCTCTATTGGATGCAATTTTAGTTATTCCCATAAAATGTCATTATTTACTTTTTCCATCTTTTCTTTTTTTTTCATCCACTATCATTGATCCAAATTACAACACCAGAGGTATTGTCACATGACCAAAAATGAAAACGAGAGAAACAACAGAGCATGCAAAGTGGAGGTTGAGATTCGTTCCAAACTTCATTGCTAATTATTGACCTTTATATCAGGCTCAGATCACTCTTGAGATTCTGTATTAGTACCTCTCCTCTGAGTTTCCACATTTCCCACTTTTACTTAGATAAGTTTGTTTTCTCTTTCCCATTTAGCTCCTCAGGTTTTTCTGGCCCAGACTGGGGGTCAGGAGAGTTGCCTCTGATCACAGCATGGTTCCATCTTTGTTAGGACTGCAGAGGAAAGGGGAATCCCGTATTTCAGAAGTAAGCACAGCCAAAAGGAGAGAGAGATCTTTGCTACCTTACCACTGGTAATCAGCACAGTCAGGAGGCAGTTCCCTCCCATGAAGGGTTAGGGTGTTTTGAAAACCGCCATGAGAGAGAGCAGGATACCTAATGAAAATCCTCAATTGGGGGGCAAAATGCACATCTTTCTTTGTGAAGCAGTATTATGCAGTGACAGCATATCACTTCAAAGGCTCCTACCCTACCACTAGAGGGAGAGCAAATCCTCTGCATGTAAAGTAAATGTATCTGCTTCACAAATGGAAACCTTCTAGCTTGATGCATATTACATAGCCCTTTCAAAATCCCACAAGAGCTAATGGTTCCCTTCTCCCCCAAGATTATCTGTCATTTCCAGAAATGCCCATTGATTTCCTCATGCATGGTCTGGTGTCTAGGAAGGCACTGTTTTCCAAGCACCCCTCCTGCCTTGCTCCCTTAGCTAGTCAGGTGCTCCCACCCAACCTCCTACCATGGGACCATTTCTCACCTTCCTCCTGCATGCCAAATCTGTTATCTGTCAGAATTCTTACTGACAGAGCTCTAGCTGAGAGAGCTATTTTGGTTCCACCAAAAAGGTGGCTGTCATCTGGAAGACACAGAGATTTTCATTTTCAAGGAGCTCAGAAGGTAGCAGGACAGGGTTTCCAGCAAAAACATTCTCTTAGGGAGAGTTTCTCAGCTCTTATTTTATTCACATAATTGACACAGTACAAATAAATTTAGAACAAGTTTTCAAAAAGACATGTAAGCCAGAATAGAGTTTCAAGTTGTTACTTATAAATGGCAATAGTTAGCAAGTATGTCTAAAATAACATGCTTGGCTTTGTTTTAGTATTCTCCAGAGAGTCTTTGAATGTCAGAGTTGGATCAGACAGACTAGCTTACCCCCGGTATTGACTCGAAATCCCCAGGTATCTGTATAAACACATTGACTTCTGAACACAAATCATCACCCCCAAATCTAAGTCATGATTAATTGTAGTCATTCTCTTTCTCATCCTTTCATTAGCATGGGATGGGGAAAAATGATGTGAAAATATGGTATTCTAAGATTTATAACTTCATTAATTACATGGGTGCAATGTGAATGATACAAGTGGTTCTAATTACTTAGAACCACTCGCATCATTTTTTTAATAATGAAGTAAACAATTTTAATGGAAACATTGAAATGCCCAGTAAAATTAAAAGGAGATAGTTTCCACTATTCACTTTAATCTATCACGGCAATATATCTCAAAATCTCTTTATATGTAATATCAAATCTTACAATTATGTAAACCAACATACTCTTTGATTAACTATTTTTTCCTGTGGAAACAAAGACAGTGCTTTAAAAACATTTAGGAGACTAACAAACAAAATGTCCCTTGTGGTCTAATAAAGCCGGATGTGGTATTTCCTTTTTTTTTTTTTTAAGATTTATTTATTTATTTTGCAGGGGGAAGGGAGGGCAGAGGGAGAGGCCGGGAACCCCGAGCAGTCTCCCTGATGAGCACAGTGACGACACAGGGCACAGTCACATGACCCCGAGATCATGACCTGAGCCAAAATCAAGAGTCAGACGCTTAACTGACTGAGCCACCCGTGCGCCCCTGGATGTGATATTTCTTAAGATAGTTGTGAGTTTAGTTCCTCTGTGGGACAATTAGTTTCTATCTGTTCTATGGCTGTAATACCTAGCCTGCTGTCTTAAATTTTGTGCTATGGGGTAGGAAGGAAAGGCAGGAAAGGTAGGTCAGTATAAATTCTCTAAAAAAAAAAAAAGTCCACTTAGAATGATGTATATATGACAAAAATTGACAGCATCACTTTCATGTCAGAAGAACACTGACACTAGAGGAAGTCCTGTTTTTGGAAAAGCATTCCAAAAACCTAAAGTTCCTTCTTAGAAAAACCACATTTTAAGACCCAGTCAAGTGTCATCAGGGAAAGAAGAAAGCCTGGGAATACGTGCATGCTGGACAATTGGGAGAACAGGTTCATTTCCTTTTATTTTCTCATTAAGTCTTGATTCTGATAAAATATTGATGTGGAGGGAACAACTGCTTTCTCTACAAGATTGCTTTGAGGCAAAGAAATCTATAACTTTTTCTTCCTTTCCAAGGCAGGAAAATAGAACACCCTGTCCAATGTCTTTGTTGAGATGAAGAGCCATCTGGGGAAGATGAGGCTCACGCATGGCTGCTGTCAGGCTTGTCTGGCCCCTAAACTGTCATCTCGCCATGTCTTTCCTTCTTTCTGGTCTCCAGGGATGGTTTGCTGGTTCCCCAGGCTTTTTCTTCTCTAGAAATATGACTAATTCTGGAATCAAAGAGGAACTGTGTGTAAGAAAGAAGCTCCCACCTCTACATATCCCCATGACTCACCATTTACTTGAAAGAAGATACCTCCTGAGTCACAAGTAGTGGGTAGTAGACCATGTCAAGCTCTGCGTCCCTATAAGCTATGTTTAGCATGTGGTCAGATTCCTGCTGTGCACTAAGAAGCTCTCTCTTCCATGTTTTGGAGTTGGGTATTTACCCGTCAGAGTTACAAAGCTTGTACCTACGTTAAGAATGTACATGTACACACATCCACACCCACACACACACCCACACACACAGCTTCTAAGTAGTATCTCATTTCCAGATCATGTGCATATAATGACCAACAACTTTTAAGTTTCAAAATGGGGGGGTTTTTTGAGAAGAGAACATCAGCTGGTTCTCTTTAAATCTAAAATTTTTAAAGAGTTAAAAGTATGACATTAAAAAACCACTTCACCAAGACTCATGAGCTTTGATGACACTTCCCCTTCACTTGAATGAAATCCTACTTGCTCCTTGAAGGGGAGATCTATCAGACCCCACCAGGGTGGTATAGAAGAGAACAGAAAGGCTTATCTTACACATGCTGCCAGGTAATGAGTGTCATTACCTGTGCGTATCTGAACTGGGATCTCTATGTCTAGGCTGCCCTTGAACCAAGAATGGATGGGTTGCACAAAGCAATAAAGGCTGAAATCTTGTTGGTGGCAGAGCCTTCCAGGCTTACCACAGTTTAATGTATGGCCATCGAGAGGAGATTTAGTGCTCCATGAAGAGGTGCCAGATTGAATGAAAATCAGGCAGCTCTATTCAAACACATTAGCAATCAAATGATACAACTACTGAGATAAATGCAAAGAGAGAGACAGAAAAAAAAATCCCAGTGATTCATGAATACTAATTAAAGAGGGAAAGGCCAGCATAGACATTGTTTTTGTCTCCTTGGAGTCTGACTCTAGACTCTAATTCACCAGTAAGATTTGATAACTTGACCCAACAGTGATTTCAAGTTGTTGCTGATTCCACACTTAGACTAGCTTTGCTACTAAAAGGCATTTCACACACACACACACACACACACACACATAGTAAGAAAGAGTAAAAAGAAATGGTGCTAAGAATGGGGGCCGATACCGCATCTTTCAATAGGCAAAGGGAAGTAAGATTATATAAAGTGCCACTCTAGCAAATAATAAGCCTAATATTCTGTGTTGACTCTCTAAGCTGTTATCTTTATTTTGGCTGCCATAGTACACTGGTACAATATCTCTGGGAAACATTTTTGCTGTGATTCAGAGCCCATGATTTGAAAATTTTATAGAGATTTATTCAATAAATGCATTACCTTCTACTTGCCACACTGAAACTCACATAATCTGATGAAATGTTCTCACATTTTATGAGGGTCAGTTTGACATTTTACAGTCTCTCAGAGTTTAGTGTCCTTAGCAGATGTCAAAATGAAGAATCTTGAGTTTAGGAAAGAAAATAATTCATCTTGCTAAGTTCTCCAGACCAGCAACCATTTTAGGTGCCCGGGGCCTTTCTCTTGGGATCTATGACAAGAGGACATTAGCTGCTATGTAACAACCTCCCTTATAGCAATTCTGTTTTCTAGAATAGTAGCTCACTCCCCCCAAGGAGAACTAATATTTTGCTGTTGGTCTGCATTGTTTATTGTTTTTTTTTTCTAGAAACTTCAGCTAGACTTATCCTTATGCTCCTTGTGTTCTCTTTACCCAACAGAGATCTAAGGTGTCACTTACTTCAAAGTGATAATATCCTTTTGCATTGGTTCTGTTGTACAAGGGATCACATGAACTATGCTTCTTGCTGTATAGGTTCCTAGTTGCCGTCCACGGAGTTGAAGAATAATATACATGTCTTTCGTTGGATTTCTATGGCATCATCAATTCAAATGTTGTGTTTACTCTCTCTTCTTTCAAAAATGCTATTATTTCTTTTCAGTTGTCAAAAAGCAGCAAGTGTGGAAGTGATAATCTTCACTCTGTCTTAAATGTAATGTGATAAGACAGGTAAAATTACTGAAAATCAATTAGTTTCTATTACAAGAGTCATATATTCAAGGTCCTGTTCTGTCTCTGGATACTATAACTTTTGGCTCCTCCTCTCCAAAATTATTTTTAGGAGAAAACCACCCAAAGATTGTTTTTCTAGAGCAAAAACCAGGTAAGACCTAAGCATTTAATCTTTGTTAATTAAGACAGAGGCAGAAGTAATCACTTCTCTTCTTATACTTTTAAACCACATATTCTTTTTTTAATTAATTAATTGATTAATTGATTTGAAAGAGAGAAAGAGCGATCACAAGTAGGCAGAGAGGCAGGCAGAGGAGGGGGTGAAGCAGGCTCCTGGCTGAGCAGAGGGCCTGATGCGGGGCTCGATCCCAGGACCCTGAGATGATGACCTGAGCTGAAGGCAGAGGCTTTAACCCACTGAGCCACCCAGGCGCCTCTAAACCACATATTCTTGAAAGAGAAGTTACCATTTACCTCAGAAGGCCTAAAATTTCCAGATACTACAACTTCTGTATCATACAGTCTATGCTTTTTGATATAAGATAAAGGCTATAATGTTTCCCAGGCATGTGGTTTCATATTCATCTCATCACATCGAGCGTTCTTTCTTTTCTATTATCCTCTGATACAAAATAAATTAACAAGTTCAGTTGGACAATCATAGCCTGAAGTTTTCATTATTTCATAATGTTACTTTTTTCATGGATTTACACTTGAACACGCTTTTCTATCAGGATAAAAAGTTGCCCACCAAATTTCCCTTGCTTTTCTCACTTTCAGGTTTTAGGAGGACAACTTTTGTTTCAAAGATTTATTTTGGTGTCAGATAACTTCTTATATTACGCCCGGAGAAAACAAATTGCTCTAAACACAGGAGCACCAAAGCACCCAAAATGTTGTTAAAAGGTAAATGACATTAATTACTGCTTTTAGAATGTTAGTGATTTCGTTTTCCCCACTACAGAACAGGCAGCCATACTCAGCAAAGTCTTCAATTAACATTGGCTTCTACTTAAAATAAAGCACAGATGTATAAGAATTGTTTTAAAGAGTTGTTAAGCAACATGTAGTTGCTTGTAGTATGCCAAGTTATAACTCCTGTGTTATCTAGGGCCTACAATTAATTTTTAAAAATCAAAACACTTTTAAAAATAGCCTTGTATATTGAATTCCAGAATGGTGCTGCGTTTTCGTACAGCCATTTCTGTAAAATGCAAATTTATTTATAGATTGCAAATGATTCAAAGATGTTACAATATAAAAGGAAATGATACTCTAGAGTGTTTGTTCAGGGCTGTTTGGGGCTCTCTTAGAATGTTCAACTTACTCAGAGGATTGCTTTTAATCTTCAGAAGCAAAAGGAATTTCATAAATTAAAATTGTTAGCCAGATGGAATTTCCTGATTAATTTTTTAGTGTTTGGTGTTAAACATAATAATGAAAGAAAGAGTGCTGAGAGTAAACCCAATTAACATTTCATAAAATTTATTGCTCTAGATGGCTTACCCTTTTATTTTTATGGTTTCCATCTACTGTCTTCCTGGACAACCTGACTCCCTGGAAAAACTGAGCATGGCCAACTTCCCTTCCTGCTTCCCTTTCTTTCTTTTCTTCTTTATTCAACTTCCTTCTCCCATTTATTCTCCATGTATTCATTGAGTCCTTACAAGCCTACAGGCATCGTTCAAGCACTCATTTTGTCCTATTCTTTATGGATCCTGGTAGAAAGAATATTTTTAACAGCCCCTAGTTGTGGGTCACTGCTGTTAGAATGGTACCACTCTTGTGGCACAAGAGACTCTTAATTCCATCTGCAATCATATACACTAACTTATAGTTTGATAAAAACTAGTCTTTGTGACACTGAAAGCAAAGGTGGACATTTGCCTTGTATTTTTTCTATATAATTATTTTCAGCTTTACTGAGGTTTAATTAACAAAAATTATAAGATACTTAAAGTGTACAACATGAATATTTGATATATCATACACTGTGAAAGAATTTCCACAATTGAATTAATGAACACATCCCATCACCTTACCTACCTTTTTTTTGTGAGAACCTTTAATCTATACTCTTAGCAAATTTCATTTATACAATACACCATGTTATGTATTAGATCCTCAGATCTTATTCATTTTTTAAAAGATTTTTATTTATTTATTTGACAGAGATCACAAGTAGGCAGAGAGGCAAGCAGAGAGAGAAGGGAAGCAGGCTCCCTGCTGAGCAGAGAGCCCGGGGGCGGGGCTCAATCCCCCAAACCGACCCTGAGTTCATGACCAGAGCCGGAGGCAGAGGCTTTAATCCACTGAGCCCCCCAGGCACCCCTTATCCATTTAAAAAATATATATTTTATTTATTTATTTGACAGAGAGGGAGAGGGAGGGAGAGAGAGCACAAGCAGGAGGAGGGACAGGCAGAGGGAGAAGCACGCTTCCCACTGAGCAGAGAGCCCAACACGGGGCTCAATCCCAGGACTCTGGGATCATGACCTGAGCCGAAGGCAGACACTTAACCCACTGAGCCACCCAGGTGCTCCAGATCTTATTCATGTTATAACTGAAAATTTGTACCCTTTTACCAGCCTCTCCCAATTCCTCATCCCAACCCTAGCCCCTGGCAGTCACTTTTCTATTCTCTGTTGGTATCAGTTCAACTTTTTGGGTTATTTTAGATTCCACATATAAATGATACCACACAGCATTTGTCTTTCTCTATCTGGCTTATTACACTTAGCATAATGCCCTCCATTAGTTTCAGCCATGTTGCTACAAATGGTGAGATTTCATTCTCTTCTTTTTATGGTTGAATAATATTTCAGTGTATATGTGTGTGTGTGTGTGTGTGTGTGTGTGTGTATACATATACACACAAACCACATTTTCTTTATCCATTCATGGACACCTAAGTTATTTCCATACCTGTCCTACTAAACGGGGATACATCTAGACAAGGACCATATCTTTCATGTTTCATGTCCTTTCAGTTCTCAGAACAATGCCAGCTGTACTGGCCACAATTTACCCACTGATTCTAGGAATTATTTCCCCTCTCCCCCCACACCATTCATATGACTACGTTAGGAATTGCCAAGCTGAGCTAGAACTCCATGCCAGGGCAGGATGCATAATTTGTGACATCCAGTGCAAAATTAAAATGTAGACTATGTTGTTAAAAAATTATTGGGAATTTCCAGATGGAAACAGCAGAGCATTAAGCAGAGCATGGGATCCTTGTAAGCACAGATCCTTGTGTCACTGCACAGGTTTTATGTCCATGATGCTGGGCCTGCTCTACACACACACACACACACACACACACAGCTATGGTTTATTTGTCCTGGAGAAAGGGAATATCTGACCCATATAAGTTCAGTCAGGGCCCTTACCTGGTTTATTTGTTTGTTTGTGACAGAACGAAGAGAAATTTGTCCTAATTGGGTAAAACTGAGGACCTATCTGTAGTCTTGTTTCCAGCCATGCAAAGAAAGCCATTGATATGTAGAACACGCAGCCCTTCATTCTATCTCAGACATGCACAGGGAAATTTTGTACATACCCAAATATCATCTAAGGTCCAGATGGCCTGATAGTGTCCCCTGCAGCCCTGCGACTTGCCATCCGCTAGCCTTGAAGCTCAAGAGCCTGGATCATTTGACTTCTTGAGCATTTCCGAGATCTATAATTCTCTGAGTCTGTAATCAGATTTTATCAGACCGAATTCATCTATTTCTACAAAAATGTGTAGAAATACAGAAAAGCTCCTGATTACTCGTTCTTCTCAGTCAAGGTTCATAGAACAGCCATTTGTTTAGACCTTCACAGTATAGTGACCACTTAGATAAAAATCCTTTCCCAGAAGGCTGGCCATCAGCCAAGGCAATTTTTTAGCAGGGTGATTCTGAGTGCTCCCTTCGGGGAAAATCACCTAGGTCTAAGTAAAAAAGACCTCATACCCCAGGGAATGTCTGCCTCCACAGTTTTAGTCCCTTTCTCCTTTTCCCAGTAGCACAACTCTAAAGAATTTTCTCAAAGTGTATTCACAAAACACTAGTAAATGAATAAAGATTGGCTCCTGGCAGACCTCTTCACTGACATTCTTCTGGGAGCCAGTTTTAAAAAGAGTATCTTGAGGGGCAGGTAGTCATCTTCCAAGGACTGGGGTCTGGGCTTTGGTTTTTCTGAGTTTTTTTCTATCACCGTATTAGTCAGACTCTTCAAGGAAAGAAACAATGATCAATATTAAATGAAGGCTGTGGGTGAATTCTGAATTGAACAAGGAGTCACTTCACACACATAAGCACAGGGAATTATGGAACACTTAGCTGGGTTTACTGTGCTAACTCAATTATTTCAAAATGGAAATGTATATAGATGGAAATCTGTTCCAAGGAGAAATAAGTAATTTCTCAAATATCCCAGAATGTAGGGCCCTGGATGCAGAGAAGCTTATGGCAGAATAATATTTCAGCAAGTTGTCATTCTCAGGCAGACTTTGCTGTTTATGTCACCTCTTGTAAATTTGTAGGTGAAGATGCTAGATCCCAGCATGATAAAAACTAATATTTTCACAGTGTCTACCAAGATCTACACAGACATTTTTCCCCCCCTAATCATGGCTGGGTTAATATCCAGAGCCCTGCTTCTGTGCACTGCCTCAGAGGTGAGAAATTGATATGTGCCATAATGATGACTTGCTCCTACATTAATATTTTTAGTTCTTTCAATTGAATACAATTTAGCTTTTTATCTCTTAAGTAAAAACAGAATAAAGCTAAGGTGAAACCTGTAGGACTGGAAGTGAATGCAAACCTGCAAAGACAATCCCTCAGGGAAGGCTCTTCTACAAATGTCCAGAAGATTATGTCCATATGTCTTTCTGGAACCTTTGCCAAGATAGTCACAGGATCAAAATTACTTCTTCATGCCCATTATGCATTGTCACATCTTACAGAGCCAAAGGAATAAATTCCAGACATGCAGAACACACATCCCTTCAGCCTCTCCCAGGCAAGCTGTCAACTCCAGTATTAATGCACAGATCAAAAAGGGCAGCCAGGGCCTTAAGACTTTTCCTGCTAACCTATACCTTACTGTTTGCCTTCCTAACGCAGTGGAGTGAGAAACCCACAACCAAGCCCTTGTCCTTCACACTGCACTCTCGCGTGCAGGGATTCCTAGTCTGGAAAAAAATACGGTTAGAGAGGGAGCAGGAAGAGAGGGAAGAGATTTAGTCAGGTGGAGGAGAAAGAAGTCATATATTCGAGAGCTCTCTAGTAAAAGACCTACCACAAAATTATTGACTGCCTGTCCTGGAACTGGCTAGCGAACGGGCTCCCACTGCTGCTCCCTTCTCCTCAGCGCATCCCACTTCTCTTTCTCCCCATGATCTGTCCTCCATAGCCGAATGCTTCTGAATGTTTTCGCTCTTAGAAACAGTATGATTCCTGTCAAACCACAGCTTCAACTTTTCAGAAAAGCTCTTGAGCTTTCATTTCTGCAACCAAGATCAGCCATCTGTCATGTACAGTGGCATTTCCAACTGACTGCTGGAAATCTCCACCTGGATGCCCTGCCTGCACCTTGAAAGCCACAGGACCACCGTCTCAGCATCTCCCCTCTGAACGCAACCCTCCATCTCTGGACTTTTTTCTGTTAATAAAACCCGCTCTCTCAGCCACCCTACTACAAAGGTTGAAATTATATGTGAAACTTGCCACTTCTGTACTGTCACACGTATTCGGTGACTGCCCAGTTTCTGGCACGGGTGACGACACAGAGGTGATGGCTCCCACGGGACAAGAGGGGGGGAGGATACCAAGTCCCTTTAGGAGCCCATTGAGTTTGAGATCTCCGTGAGACATTTAAGTGGATATATGCAGGGCGACTGGAAAATACCAGTCTGAAAAACAAGAAGTTGAGGCTGAAAATATAAATTTGGGCGTCATTAGAAGGTAAATGGTGGTTGGACCATGAAAGTGATGAAGTTACCTGAGACGGGACATGTAGTATGGTTTCAACATCGTGTTTATATAGTCCTGAGAGCAGGCTTGAGGTTTCTGGGTGCAAAAGGGGTTTTGCATTATGAAGAGGACCTCCAAAATTATGAATCTGGGAACCAATCATGAAGATTTTCACATATTTTCCTCAGGATGTTTTATAGTTTTTGGTTTTACATGTAGGTCTATGATACATTTGAAGTCAATTTTTGGGTTCAGTGTAAAGGATGGATCAAAGTTCTTTTCTTTTTAAACGGATATTCAATTGTTCCAGCACCATTTGTAGAAAAGACTATAGTTTTTCTACTAAATTGCCTTTGTACCATTGTGAAAAAATCAGTTGTGCATGTATATGTGGGTGTATTTCTGGGTTCTCTAGTCTTTTCTATTGATTTATATGTTGATCTTTATACCAGTACAACACTGTACTATCATAGCTTTATAATAAAACTTGAAATTGGTTAGTATCAGTTATACAACTTTGTTCTTCTTTTCCAAAGTTGTTTTTCCTATTCTAAGTCCTTTGCATTTCCACGTA
This sequence comes from Mellivora capensis, assembly GCA_004024625.1. Lineage (NCBI taxonomy): Eukaryota > Metazoa > Chordata > Mammalia > Carnivora > Mustelidae > Mellivora > Mellivora capensis. The sequence continues at coordinate 64,488 of PISX010007581.1, read as the reverse complement.
AATTTTAGAATTAGCTTGTCAATTTCTACAAAAAACGTTGCTGGAATTTTGACTGAGATTACATTGAAGCCATAGATTAAGTTGGGGAGAGCTGACATTTAACAATATTAAGTCTTGTTTCGTTTACTTAGTTCTTTATTTTTTCTCAACAACATCTTGCAGTTTTCAGTATACATGTCTGGCACAATTTTGTCAGGTTTACCATTAAGCCTGTTACATTTTTGGCACTGCTATGAATGGTATTGTTTAAAAATTTTTTTTAATTGCCCCCAGTATACAGAAACATAAATAAATTTTTGCATATTGCATTCTGCAAATTTACCAAAAAATACTTATTAGCTTATTGACTTTGTTGCAGACTTCATCAGATTTTTCTACATGGACAATCATGTCATCTGCCAATTAAATCAGTTATACTGTTTTCTTTTAAATCCAGATATTTATTTATTTATTTATTTATGCTTTACTGCATCAAGTAGAACTTTGATGACAAGGTTGAACAGAAGTCATGAGAATCTACATACTTGCTTTGTTTTTAGGAGAAAGTATGTTTTATATATTTACCCATTAGTTGTCAGTTCCAGCACTCCTTGTTCCTTCATGTAGATACATATTTCCATCTGTTACCATTTTTCTTCTGCCTGAAGAACTTTCCTTACCATCTAGGTATGCTGCGGATGAATTATTGTATTATTTGTATGTAAGCAAAAGAGTATTTTGCCTTTAATATGTAATGATTTTTTTTCCCTGAGTTTAGAATTCTAGGTTGCAGTTGTTTTTTATCCCTTTACTTAAATGTGTTTTCCCAATGTCTTCTCACTTCCATTGTTTCTGATAAGAAATCAGCTGTATCCTTATCGTTCCTTGCTGCATATCTTCCCCCCACGCCCCCCTTCTGGCTGGTTTTAAGATGTTTCTCTTTATCCCGGCTTTGAGCAATTTTATTTGATGGCTTTGCTCTAAAAATTTGTCCTGAGATCTGTGGATTTATAAGTTTTACCAGATACGGAAAATTTTTAGCCATTTTCAACTTCAAATATCTTTTTGTCCATTTCCTCTTTTCCCACTTCTGTCCTTCAGGGACTCCAATTTTATAATATTAGGCTTCTGAAAGAAGCAGCTTACTGAAGGTCTTTTTATTTTTTTAATTTTCTTTTTATTTGGATAGTTCCTATTACTATACTATATCTTGAAATCACTAGTCTTTTTTTTTTTTTTTCTGTATTGTCTTTCTGCCATAAGTTCCACCCAGGGTATTTTTCTTTCCAGATGCATCTTTGGCAATGAAGCCTATGAGGAAAGGAACATTATTCATCAGGTGGACATCAGGGTCCTAAAGAAGTTTTCCAAAATGGGTATTTGGCAATTCTCCCTTTATACATTTGGTGAACTTCCCCTCTTTCAATTCTAATTTTTACCCGAGGTTCACATACATGGTTTAAAATACAAGCTAGATGCTTAAAGTATATGTGTTAGTTAGAATTAGCTTAAGCTGCATTTAGTGGAAACCCAAATGACAATGTCTTTTATATACAAGATTTATTCTCATTTATTCTCTCATAGTAAAAGCTGTTTAGTGCTACATAGTCCACAGCTTGTTTGATAACTTTGGAAACATATTATCTTTCTAGCTTTCTGCTTTGCTGTCCTCAGTCACAGTAAGCTCTAGGCTTTCACATCTGCATTCCAGGCAGCAGAAAACAACAACAACAACAACAACAACAACAATAATAATAGGAAGGACAAAAAGAAAGTTATACTCGATAATTTCTGCTTACATTTCATTGGCCAGGATGAAGTCATATTGCTACATCTAGCTGCAAGAGTGATTGAGAAGCATGGCATTTTATCTGGGCATACCCACTCTCCTGAATAAAATTGGGATTCTATTACCAAGGGGAAAAGGGAGAATGGTAAGCAACAATACTTCTGTCATAGTTTCTTTTTTAAAGATTTTATTTATTTATTTGACAGAAAGATCACAAGTAGGCAGAGACGCAGGAAGAGAGAAAGGAGGAAGCGGGCTCTCTGCTGAGCAGAGAACCCGATGCAGGGCTTGATCCCAGGACCCTGAGATCATGACCTGAGCTGAAGGCAGAGCTCAACGCACTGAGCCACCCAGGGGCCCCTCTGTCATAGTTTCTAAGAAGAGCTATAAATCTCTGTACCATCTTCCTCTCATCCTGATTTCCAGTTCCTAGAGGCAACTGTTTTCAACCATTTTATGTTTCCCCTAACATTTACCTTTATACTCAGACAAAACAACAACATTGTGCTGCTAATTATTTTCTTGTTTTAAATACTGTCTATTTAAGGGCACCTGGTGGCTCAATTAGTTGAGCTTCTGACTCTTAGGTTTGACTTGGGTCATGAGTTCGGGGTCATAGGGTCACTCTCCTCCACCTGCATTGGTCTCTGCACTTGGTGTGGAGTACAACTGGGGTTCTCTCTCCCCACCTCCTTCTGCTCCCACCCCCCTCCCCCACGCAGGCTCTCTCTCTTTCTCTCTCTCTCTGAAATAAATAAATACATCTTTAAAAAATACTATTTATTTTAACATGGAAAAAGGGGGAAAATTTCCCTTTTGTACACTTATGCCTACACCACTTCGACTTCCCTTCACCCATTCTTCCAGCATAATTATGTCATAATTTTATTCACTCTAAACTCAATGTTTATATTGTTGGGGCCATGTTAATATGATCCAAAGTGTTACACAGTATATTAAAGTTACATATCCTCTTTTTAATTTTTAATTTTCACTGAATGATTTTTTTCCTCTTTTTTTTTTTTTTTTTAAAGCTTGCTCTTCTGATGGTTGCAGGTAGAGTTTGGTGTCCTTTTTAAAAAATATGTTATTTATTTATTTGAGAGAGAGAATGAGAGAGGGAGAGAGAGAGAGAGCACGAGAAGGGGGAGGGTCAGAGGGTGAAGCAGACTCCCTGCTGAGCAGGGAGCCCAGTGTGGGACTCCAGGATCATGACCTGAGCTGAAGGCAGTCGCTTAACAAACTGAGCCAACCAGGCACCCCTCCTTTGCTTAGTTTTGAATGTCCCTAATTTATCTGTAAGCTTTCAAGTGTAACTTGCTTCTCAATACAGTCAAACATATATTTGTTTTTAATTTCATCTTCGTTTTAGAGACTTGCTTCTGGAACTCTCTGTTTCCTGTTGTTCTGATCTGGGCTGGTTGCTCCATAGTCCTAATACATTATCGCTTTCCTGAACAATCTTATTATCATCACTCTGGGGATTCCCTCCACCTCATGCATGTGTTAGGTCTCTATTTCCTTGTTCCCATGCTATGTCTTCTTTCTTGGTTTATTTCCTTGATTTGGTAAGGCACATTTTCTAGTAGTTTCTTGAGGAAGGACACATTGAGAGTGAATTCTTGAGATACACATCTGACAGCATCTTTGTTCTAACCTCATACTTGGTGGATAATTTGGATGGGTTTAAAATTCCAGGTTGGAAACAATTTCCCCCAGAGTTTTTTTTTTTTTTTTCTTTTTCACTTAGACTTTTTAAGGCATTGTTCCATTCTCATTTTCAATGTTACTCTTGAGAAGTTCTATGGCATTCTGCTTCTCAGTACTTTTATGTCACCTGTTTTTTTCTCTTTGGATGCTTTTTGGATCTTCTCTTTATTCCTAGTGTTCTGAAATGTTATAACAATGGCTCTGTATATGGGTCTTTTTTCTTCTATTTAGCTGGGCAATCCATTGACTATCAATCTGAAAATTTATATCTTTCACTTATGGATAAATAATTTGAATAATTTTTCTAGTAATCCCCCCTCTGTTCTCTCTTCTCAGGGTTCATACTATTCAGATGTTGGGCCTCTTAGATTGATTTCTTCTCTCTCAATATCTTTGTTATTGTGAGTTTATTCTCTTTTAGTTCATTTTCTGTCATTTTTATATAATCTTAGGAAATAATGGTAAATTCATGTGTCCAGTCCTCTGTATTTAACTGGAACTTTCCAACTGCTTTTCAGATATTTTTATTATGGGTTAGGCAGCTTTTGTAAAAATCTTTATGGTCTCTCAGAGAGGATAGCCAGACTTCCTTTTGTTGGTTTGATTCTTCACCTATCAAACTTTGCTCCAGGATGTTTACACAAAGTAGAAACAAAGACAAGTGAGTGAAAGTAGGACAGGACCAAGGGCAAGCCCCTTGGGCATGTTATTCACTCTCTCTTGTAAGGTTTATTCATTACAGAAATGAGAGACAATGACACCCACTTTTTATAGCTCAGGGTTGCTGTGACGATCAAATGAGGGCATGCAAATGAATATTATTGGAAAGATATATAGTGGTATATTAATGCGAAAGATTATAACTCTCAGAACCGAACACAGAACCCCCTAATGAACACTTAATTAGAACTTGTTGTGGCTGTTTTTAACAGAGAAAACTAAATAGAGCAAGAATAGAAGAAGCAAGAGTCAGGTAAGAGCTAAGCGAGGTCACCAAGGATGCTCTGGACAGTGGCTGAAACAGAGACCTTTGAAACAGACAAACAGGGAGACAGAGTTCATACTTGGATTTCAGAACTTATTTGGGCCATCCATAAGTGTCTTTGTGCACAAAATAGGAAGATAATGTCTACCTGGTAGTGTTGCTGTACAAAACAGATTTATAGAGATAAAAATAAATATAAAGCCTCTGGAGCATAGCTAGCATTTAATAAATGGTAGCAATTATCAGTGGTTAGGTGTTTGTTGGTTCTGAGCTGGGCTGTCTGCGTTTTGTCTAATCTTTTCATCTATTAGTTGTGTGATTTGGGGCAAATGACTTGACTTTTCTGGGTCTGTGTCCTTATCTTTAAGATAGGAAAGTAATAGTAGCCACCATAGGTATAAATATTGAATAGGTTAGTCAATGGAAAATGTCTAGAGCCCTGGCACATAATCACCACTCAATAAGTTTTAGGTATTATTATTATTGTTATTAGCTACTAAACAACAAAGCAACTGTTTCAGCCATGCATCAAGTCATCATTTGGAGTCCAAATAAAGTCACAGATGTAATTTAATTTGTGTGCTAAAATAAATTTGCACATAATAAATAAATAGAGATTACTTGTCCTGGTACCAGGTGGCTCATTATCTAAAGGGCCTCCAGTCTTGTGTCCTTGGTCTCATAGGTCTTTAAGCCAGGGATGGCTCAAAGACATTCTGGTGTCAGTGCTCTGGGCCAAGTCCTGATTTTTCCCTGAAAACAAAAGCCCTAAATTGGGAAAGAAGAGGGATGAATTATCTCCTGAACAGGCTTCCTTCATGGACATCCCCAAAGAGCTTCAGACATCAGGGCCTTTCCATCTGAATCAGAACCTGAGGACTTATAGGAACTTTATCAAACTCTGTCCTCTTGACTTCAAATATCCCAATAGTAGTTGCCTACCCCAACCAATGATTAGATTGACTCTGGAGACCCCTTCAGTCACTCACCAGCCTCAACTTTCCCTGGCTTGCTTTTGACTCCAAGCTGCCTCTTGTCCTGGGACTACCCACTTCATCCTCTGGCATGGTTCTAAACTATAAGGATGGCAGCATTGCCCAAGTGCTCAATGAATGTTTGTTGAATGCATAACTAATTGGTGGGGGTTTATACAGTGAATTTGTCTGTATTCATATTATAGCCTATATATGAAACATAAAAGTAATATGTAGCTTACATTTTTAAAGTTAATATCTAGTGTTGACTGTCCTCCCCCAGGCTCAGGTACATGCCTTGTAGTGGTTTAGTGTTTGTGTCTTCTTGACTTTAGTGTCTCTCAAAGGTGGGGGACTTACTTTTCCTCCTCTCTAATATTTGAGGAGTGGATAAATGAATGAGTCTATCCACTCAGCAAATATTTGTTGAGCTCTGAGCAATGATCTGGAGATACAGCAGTGCTCCAGAAAGAAGAGGTCTGTGATCTCATGGAGCTTACATTTTGGAGGAGGAGACAATCCATAAATGAGTAAATGAATAAGCTAATTTCAGACAGTGAATGCAATAAATGCCTCATAAATTCCATCAATGCAGATTTCTCTGGTATTTTTTATAAGGAAAATGTAATGTGTAATTTGGCCCCCAGTGCCTTCTCTGTGCATCAGATCCCTGAAGAGGGTGAGAATATAGACTGTAGAGATTTATCTAAATTACTAAACTGTAATGATCTAGTCCTCCAAAATGAGAGAAGCAGCAGCATTGCTTAAGTGTTTTAGCTTGGCCTACAATTTGCTGATCAGAGGCTAGAGGTGACACGCCATAAAACTATACAGGCTTTTAACTGATAGGTTTACAGAAGGTTCAGCTGCAAATCTGTGCTCTGTAATTGGAAGTTTAAAGGCACACATCTCAGGTCATTTAAATAAAAAGCTCAATATTCCTTCCACCTTCTCCCTCTTCAAAAAATAGCAGGAAACATCTCTGACAGAAGTAATCTGATACACGTCTGTAACTCCAAATGGAAAAAAAAGGCAGCTATTGACAACTAAGTTCTTACACGGAGCACTTTTCAGTTGTCAGTGTATATAAGAACAATCCTTTCTTTAAAACATGATATTATACTTTGAAAATACTATTCTACACATCTACGTGATAGTAGGAAAACAAACTTAAATAGCCTAGACCAAATTTCACCCTTTGATGCACACAGATAACTCTCGCTGAGATAATCATACAAAAGCCAGGGCTGTACTTGGATCTCAGAGTAATGGTGTTTTTCCAAAAGCAGAAGCTGGTCTTCAGCGTATGTTTGTGTTCTGTATCCACTGCCAATGAAAAGTTTCGAGAACTGGGTAGAAATTAGGGCTGAGAGAATGAGTACTGACCTTCCTTTTTGTTAAATGATTTCTGCTTGTGGCTTTCAGAAAAGCTTATGTTTTATGTGGTATGAGTAAGCATGTGCCTATGGAGATCCTCTGATTAGTTAGTAATCTGTAGGTGGCCAAGAAGTGGGATAAATAGGAAGTAGGGCCATGAAACAAAAATGTACCAACCAGGGTACATCCCACCAGTGCACCTCCTCCATCAGCATCGCTTGCTTTTCTTTCTGATCCCTGTTCTATAGACAGTGACAGAACAAGCAGTGGTTCCACAGAGCCAAGGAGTGGGCAGAAGGAAAATGAGGTCTACTCCTTTTCTTCTAGTCATACTCCTCATGTTTAAAATAAAGCTTCAGAATCTTGGAACAAAAAGCATTGACATTTGTGGGAAGGGGTGTACTTTTAAGTTTGTATTAAGATAATTCTATAACATGATGAAAATAAATTACATATTTCATTCTAGGCATACATGAAAAAAGTGAGAATAAATGATTCCAAAGAGATTACTCCTTAGAAAAGAGCTATTATACAACTTCTATTCTTGCCCTAATATTTCACTTAGATATAGTGAGAATGTGATCAGAACACATTCATCCAAGCAAGATACTGCCTAAGAATTTTGGTTATTATTCCCTCTCCATGTATAATTACCCATGCATTTACAAAGGAAGCATATGCATACAGATCGACAGATACATGCACACACAATGCCATCTCATAAAGCACAGTCACTTTTGACAAGCTAATTTCTAGTAGGTGCCCAGTCAACTGGTTTCACAGCTTAGCTATTCATCGACAGACAGGGCGTCTGTGTTTTCCCCCATGCACTTCCAGTTTGCAGAACAGTGCCAGACTGGCACCTTGTCTTGTGACTTGATAACAGATTCCATTAATAGCACATCCAGTGGTACTAACACGCAGTCCCTCTTAGCTGGGGGGAAGCTGGCAATCAGTGCCAGCCTGAAGAATTGTAAGGGTCGGGGTCCCCACATGCCAGGCCATGCATAAGAGGGCGTCTGTGAATTTGCAGCCTCTGTGTGCACAGGGAATTGCAAAAGGGGAGCTTTGAAACTAAAAAGATGAGAGAAGATTACGGGTAAAGACTTTCCTGGTATCTGCCATTTTCACTGGGAGAAATCTGAGGTGAAACAAAATTCCCTTTGTTTCACTGGGTTGGGACCAGGCTTGGCTCTGTGCTCTATTTATCCCCCCAACACATCGCAAGTTCTCAGTGATTATCATTATCATTATTAATGATGGTAATAATTGACAACATGGTAAATAACTTGAAAAGAGCTAGTTTCCTGAAGAAAAAAAAATAAGTCACTGTAATAATGGCTCTTTTACACAGTAATAAATAGCACATTTGTGTCTTGGTATTTTAAATTATGTCTTTGTTTGCTGAGGCTGGAGGGCATAGGGTGCAGTTTTGAAATCCAATAAATGAACAAATGAATTAGCATTAGGAAAAGGGTACATGTTAATCAAAGCCAGCCATTTGGACTTCAGGGCCTTAATTGCATGTAAATTTTCCATTTTGCTTCTTTCTTTCTAATCGCGCTTTATTTCTGGATTTGTAGAGCCTTACTCATAAGAGAAAGAAAATGGTACCTAGGTTTTACACTCTGACACGTAAAATAACTCCTTCTGAAGGAAATACTCTATAACAGAGGTAAAGCTTAAAATGCAAACATACTAAAAAGAAGGACTGAAAAGGACCCGGGAAGTTCCTGGTCCACCCATCATTTCTCCCTGATTTTGGTCAGTCAATGGTAAGAGAAAGAAGACAGACCTGGATAATCAGTCCCTGAAAAATGGAAGGTTAATAGGGTTGTTGTTGTTGTTGTTGTTGTTGTCCTGAAGACTTGCTGAAGATCCTTCTCAATACTCTGATTGGGAAAAATGTATATGTTTCCTTATACCTATATCTTGAAACATTTTCCTGCATTAACCTGCAAGGGAAATATATTTACCTTGGTAAATAATTTCAATTAAATTGGAATTCTAAAAAAATAACATTTTTCTGCTATGCAAAATGATAGTTCAAGCTTTTTCACCTCTACTCTTTCTGTGATTTACAATGACATCTAATACTAGAATAAAAACTCAAACATGATCTATGGAGCTTGAAGTGCATTTCTTTAGGAAACGGTTTGGCATGAATGTATTTGTGCAACCGAACTCATTTGTTTAAAAAGATGGCAGAGTAGATTTTACCTAGAAACCCCCTTAGAATTCCAAATACATGGTCTTTGGGGTATGGATTTATTTTTGGAGTCTGATAGGAATCCATTTCAACTAAGAAAGCCTCTCTTGAAATATCAGCTCAGTAGATAAAGTGTCAACTTGGTGGAAGTAATAATAATAAAGATGATCCTATCTCATTGAGAAACAGATTGAGCAACATTTCATCCCCTTTTTTTCCACAGAGCACCCGTGGCCAGCTGTACTACATCTACAGATTATGAATTCACACTGTTCCCTGAGGCCTCATTTCCTAGGGCTCCTCTACTGAAGGCCCCCAAGCATCTCACACAGACTTGGAGAGGCATCGTTCCATCGCCTGTCTTCAAGCTCTGTCATGGATTCCTCGTTTCCTTTACCCAAACAATTGGAAAACTTGCCGGACACTTTAAGCCTGAATTCCACCTTGGTCCACCATGTGCTTGGTTTCCTCTCAGAGCCACGGAGCAATTTTTGAGAACGGAGAAGGGTCTTTTCTAGGTCTCCTGCATTGTTCTGGCTGAGCTAGAAACTTCACGTAGTGGCTGCCACCAACCACTTCTGGGCCACTCCAATGAGTCAGAACATCCCACTCTGTGCAAGAGTTCACTGTGCTCCCCAGTACTGTGGAAATGCCCTACTAAAGCACTCCTTGCATGGGACTTGTGATACTTTCCTGGAGCTCATGTCAAGAATCACCACAAACTGGGTGGTTTAAAACCACAGAAACTTATTCTTGTGTAGTTCTGGAGGCCAGAAGTCCCAAATCAAGGTGCTGGCAGAGTTGGTTCCCACCAGAGGTTCTGAGGGAGAATTGGTTTCATGTTGGTCTCCTAGGTTGCCGGCAACCTAGTGGTTTCCAGCAACCCTTGGTTTTCTTTTGCTTGTGGCAGCAAAACTCCAATCTGTTTCATTCTTCACATGGTGTCCTCTCCTATACACCCATGTGTGTGCACGTGTGTGCTTCTTTGTAGAAGGACACCAGTCCCATTGGATTAGGGCCCACCTTACTCCAGCATGACCTCATCTTAACTTGTGTAGGAAAGGAAAGATAATTTTCCCTCACTGTTTTGACTTCTTAGCTGAGATCCCCTAATGAAAGACAGATTCACAAGAGAAAGACAAACAGATGTTTACTATCATAAAGACCTCATGTATACATGGGAGACATCTAGAGAAAAATGAGTAACTCCATGAGATGGTTTAGAATGTAGGATTAAATACCATCTGAATAGAAAAAGGAGAAGACTGATATTGGCCTTTTAGGGAGACTAAGGGATTTTTAGGAAAGTTGAATGAGCCCTCAGAGACATAGATGGAAGGTAGGAGAGTTTGTGTCAAAATTTGTCTGGGAATGATGTCCACCTTTTATGTCTTCTCCTGCGATGACTCTATTTTCCCTGGTTCATGCAACTCCCAGGGAGGGGATTTATGACAATTGAGTTTCTTTTGGAGAATTTGTCTTTAGGCAGATAAAGGGAATTCAGATAAAGCCTCTCCCTGCATTTGCTGTTTTTCAAGTGCTTGCAGTTCAAAATAATCAATATATCAAAGTGGCATATTCTGAAGGCCTATGTCTTGAGCTCCTATAGTCCTCTATTTTGGGGTGGCATGTTCCTCTCCCCTTCCACCAGATTCTATCTCCAAAGACCTTATTTCCACATAAGGTTTCATTCTGAGGTACTGGTGGTTAAGATTTCAACCCATCTTTCTGGGAGACACAAGTCAGCTTACAGCAGTATTACAATTTTTGTTTACATGGCCACCTTTTCCTACTTCACTGTGAGCTCTTTGAAGACAGTTCTGTGTCCATTGCATCTATCCCAGCACCTGCAATGTTGTAGTGCTCAATAAATAATAACTGATTAATAAGTAAGCAAACTTACAGATTCACAGTTATTGGGTTGTGAATTGGGGAAATGTTGGTACTTGAGAGAAAAGGGCCCCTGACTTGTGCTCAGGTGTCTAGAATTCATTATCTTGCAAAATATTGCCTGAAGTGGGTACAGACACTACAGTTTCGTTTGTAAAAGCACTTTCAGTGTTTCAATAAACCTGACAGAAATGGTACATGTATCCATGGAAAGGCTGCACAGGCTAACCAAAATGCCTACCATTCCCAAGGACACTGCAGGGTTAATTCACAGGAGCCCAGTGCCATGTTGGGTGGTTTTCTCCAGAGTTCCAAAGAGAAGGTGGAAGAAAGAGCTCGTATTTGCTCTTGGTGTTACACTTATTATCCTTATTTATCTACAGTAACTCCCCTTCTCTGGTTAAAAGCTGATCTGCTGGCTCTCTCCTTTTCTCTTTCTCTCCACTCCCTGAGTCTTCCCCAGGCTTTTGTTGTTGTTCTTGTTCCTAACTTCCTTGCATTATATCCTCTTCCTATTAAGCAACAAGCCTCACCAGCTTTCCCATCACAGGGGGAAAGGGATAGCTTCTCACCACAACAGAAGAGCTCCACAACCAACAGGCCCTTAATAAAGTGGATATTAGAGGACTTTGGAAAATCCTTTCAGCACAAATGCCTGGCTAGTAAAGCTATTGTTTTTCTGCATAATCCTACTTCGCATGTTAGAAGGGAATACCACCCTATAAGAAATTCTAATCTCCCCCGTGGCAGATGGACACCTTGGGTCTGCTAGTACAAAAGCAAACAGGAACAGCTAATTAAATAATTTTCAAAATATCACTTCTAATATACTAAGTAATTACAAGTTACTCAGTGACAAGTGCCAAAGAAGAAATCAACTGAGTGATGATATAGCAAGAGTAAGTTGGTCGGGAGTTTACAAAGGGCTTTCTAGCCCATCAAACAGCGTTGAAAGGAGTTTAGGAGTTCGTAATATGCCATTCCAGAATATGCCACTCTGACATAAGGATTATTTTGAGCTGAAGACATAAAAAAAAGAAAGAAAGAAAACAGAAACAATAAAACCTCTCTGCCCTCTCCATCTTTGCCAGGAGGGGTAAGATGATTCTGAATCACTGGAGACAATTCTAGACTCTTATAAATCCTAAATCCAGGGATGGCAGGCAGGAGGACACAAACCTTGCACAACAAACCTTGCCAGACTAACTTTTATCTTCCATTAGTTTCTCCGTATATTTACCTTCCCATAGTTTGCCATCCCTAAGAGCCTAAACCCCCTTTCCTTTGTCTTATCACTTCCCTACAAAACTTATTGTTCTTTTGGTAAGATGCTGTGTAAGTTCAAGTTCTAACCACCCCGTTGAGTTACTTATCACTGAGCACTCCCTTGTATATGTGCAATGCACATGTTATTAAATTTCTGCTTATTTTTCTCTTCTTAATCTGTTTCTTTTTTCAGTTTAATTTGTAGGCATCCAGCAAATGAACCTAAGATAGATAAAAGGGAAAGGTTTTTTTCTGCACTACAGGGGGAAAAAAAACTTAGGAAAAGGGCCACAAAGAGATCATATTGTTCTCATTAAGGCATGGACCACATTTCATCACTGCCTTGGCCAGTCAACCACTTTAAATTTACTCTGCAAATTCTGCCATTTATTTCAGATTGATAAGCATGTCTCTAAAGACTAAGTATTGGGCAGGTCTTGTGATGCTCTCAAATACGCTTATCTAATGATACCTTTTTAATGTTTTAAGAACCTATCATTTTCATGATGAAACATGGAGGAGGTAGAACAAAAAATTAGAAGCTTCTGTGATGCTATGGTTCTCAACCTTGGCTGTTCATTAGAATCATCCAGGAGCTTTAAAAAAAATGTGTAAGCAATATAGCCACTATGGAAAACAGTACGGAGGTTTCTTAAAAAATTAAAAATAGAATCACCACATGATCCAAAAATTCCACTACTGGGTATTTACCCAAAGAATATGAAAACATGAATTCGAAGATATGTGCATGTCTATGTTTGTGGCAGCATTATTCACAATAGCCAAAATATGGAAACAACCCAAGTGGCCATTGATAGATGAACAGATAAAGAAGGTGTGGTCTATACACACAATGGAATATTACTCAGCCGTAAGGAAGAATTAAATCTTGCCATTTGCAGCAACATGGATGGATCTAGAGGGTATAATGCTAAGTGAAATAGAGAAAGACAAAGGCCAAATGATTTCACTCAAATGTAGAATTTAAGAAATAAAACAAATGAACAAAGAATAAAAGAGACAAAAAAATCAGATTCTTAAATATGGAGAACTAACTGGTGGTTAACAGAGGGGAAGTGGGTGGGAGAACGGGTAAAACAGATAACGGGATCAAGAGTACACTTATTATGATGAGCACTGAGTAATATATAGGATTGTTGAATTGCTATATTGTACACCTAAAACTCACATAACACTGTACATTAGTTATATTGGAATTAAAAAATAAATAAAAGATAAAATATGTACAAGTGTCAGTATGTAAGAGTTTGCTATTATTTACTTAAGCCCTGGTTTCTAGGTTAGTATGATCAGGCACTGGATTCTGGAAGAATTTCTTTTGGATTTCTGTAGTTAAGTTGGGTCTGTGCTACTTCTTCTTCATTGTTTTAAGATTTAATTAATTGATGGATTAATTTAGAGAATGCATGTGCAGAGGGAAGGGCAGAGGGAGATGAACAAGAATTTCAAGCAGACTCGGCACTGAGCATGGAGCCCAACATGGGCTCAATCTCACAATCCTGAGATCATGATCTGAGTTGAAATCAAGAGTCAGATGCTTAACCGACTGAGCAACCCAGGCGCCCTGAGTCTATTCTACCTCTACTCCAAGTGTTGGCATTGGCTTGTGTTTGAATGACATTTTTCAGCTGTGGTGCTTCCCATTTTCTCCTCTCAACCCTTGGCACACATACTTTTCTACCCCTCCCTTAAAAAAATTTTTTTTTTTTGTTTATTTGAGAGAGAGAAAGCAGGAGACAGAGCATGAGTTGGGGGTGGGGGCAGGAGGAGAGGGAGAAGCAGACTCCCTATAGAGCAGGGAGCCCTATGTCGGGCTCAATCCCAGGACCCTGGGATCGTGACCTGAGCTGAAAGCAGATGCTTGACCGACTGAGCCACCCCGGCACCCCAGCATCACATACTTGACTTGAGCATGAACCTGTGCTGCCCCATTAGATAGCTGGAGGCAGCTGTGTCAAGAACTGCAGCGTCATCCCGCCCAGCATCACGGATGCCTGAGTGAATACTGATGTCAAGATTACATGCATAGTGTTTGTCTTATTACAGCAGAAAGGTTTGGTGTCGGGCATGAGGGTTCAAGTTAGGGGCACTTCTCTTTATCTTAATAAAGATATCTGCCATCTCTGTGGTATTTGGCAACACAATGCTTATATTTCCATTTTGTCCATGAGTGATAGAATTAAGAATAAGACCATTAATCTTATTTTTTGAAATTCTATAGCCTGCTTTATTCATATTCCTCAAAATTAATAGACCAGATCATTCAGCTGGTGTGGCCCAGGAAAGTTTGAAGTCAGGATAACTGTGATTTAAGAATCCTTATTCATGGGTAGGTGAGAAAGAGCCAAGGTTAAGGAAGTACCCAGCAGAAAGCTGCGGGTGCTAGAGGATGTGTGGATTTTCTGAAGCATTGGCTCGATCATTCGTTACTTTCTTCTTTTGTTTACTGGCTCAAAAGGTATTTATTAGGTGCACCTCAAGTGTTTGTGGAATGAGTAGATAAGAAAATTATCTGTAGAAGGAGCTCCCCCTGAATGGCTCTGACTTGTTCCTTGTGTCCTAGACTTCCTGACTAGAATGTGGGTCAAATGCTCCTGCTCACTGATTTCTCCAGCTACTTTTTCTTCCTGGCTATTAGTTAGAATAGACACCATTTCTGTCTCACTCCTATATCCCTTCCACATAAATCTTTGGCTTGTCAATCCTGACATTCACATTTATAAATCCATTTTGCAACTTTTCATCTACTAAGAAAAATTGGGATTAACTTCACTATTGTTTGTGAATGAATTACATTCTGCTTTCCTATTTGTGTCTAATTTTTTATATATTTTCATTTTGTTTTTCCCTAGTTTCTATTCTTTCTCCATTTTCTCCTAGATGTCATTTTCATGTCCATACATAGATCAGAATTAAGAATGAGAGATAGTGAACTTTTATTTGAGAGGATTGTGATAAGGATATCTGTATCTGTTAAGGGCATTTTAAAATCAGTTTTAATTTATACTATGCATTTTGCTGAGATGATAACAAAACAATTGAAATCAACTCTGTTATTACTAGGGTCCTGGTCAGCTCCTTGGCCCTGTCTTTTTTTCCTAGATGCCCTGTTGAAGGCCTGGCATAAAACAGGCCATTAATAAGGATTTATTTAATGACTAGAAAGGAAACAGAGAGGCTTTTTAAAACTCAAATTAGTTCAATAGAAAGATTGGAATGGAAATGAAATTTCAAAATTCTCTGTGAATCTTGTTTTTCACTTCTGCCTTTTCTATATTAGCTCTGATAATTGCAAGTTGATTATTTAATTTCAAATGTATTAATTGATATAGTTTATTTTTCCTAAAAAATCAGTATTTCTTGACTACTTATCCAATTGACTTTTTCAATTAATCTTTAAACTTTTGACTCATTTGTATCTCATAAGCCTGTTCTATACTTCTGAATGGTTCAAATAAATTACACCTCTAAAACTATTGGAAAGTTAGTCGTAAAGCTTAATGTAACAAAAATCTCAATTTATGGAACCCAATTTTCCAGGGATGCAGGCTTTACGAAATGAAAATGACTGTTTCAATTCATCGTGTAAAATCTGCTTTCGGCTCAAGGTGATGGCGGAGGAAACTGCATTTGTGTCTCAGGCAATTCCCTTCAATGAATTGTCCTTTAAACACCCTGAATTCCATGCATTCGTTGGGATTTCTGTTTTGCAAGTTGTCCATTTTGTATAGTTTTCCTGGTCTCCTCAGCTTCTTTTTCCCCTCACAGCACCCACTGCATACGATTGCTCTGCAATTGCCTTCTCTACTCAAGTTCTCCAGCCACCACTCCCTTCCTCAGTTTCCAAGAATCACTCCAGCTTCTTCCTGGACATGAGTCTTTCTCTTCTAGTCTTCTAGTCTTTTCCTTCTTTTCTGTGTTGATGCATTTCCTTGGTCGTCAGCATTTGTTATCCCGTGAAAATGTCAACACCTGCAAGTTTCTTCCCAAGTCTCCCAACATTTCCTGAGAACGGGCTGATTTCCATATTTATTGAATATTATTTTTAATGGCAGTGCCCTTGACCCTGACCTGTTCTGTAAAAAATGAAATTTTGCTTTATTTTCTCTCATTTTGTGCCAGGTCCTGAACCCAATATTTTTGTAGTTGAAAGCTCTGCTTTCTAGCTTTTTCCTTTCTGATTCATATTGATGGTTTTTACTTGGATCTTCAGTGAATTTTATCATGAAAATTAGCATAACAAAGTGAAATCAATTAGCTAAGAGATTGTCACGAGTGCTGTGAATTTTTAACTGTACAATCAATGAGTTTATTTCAGCTTGTGTGTCCTAATGTGAAAGATTAACTTATTGCTTAGAAACCTGGAATTCACCTAGTGGATGGCAGATGTTATTTATAAGAAGCATAAAATGGTGATAAGAATGGGGGAAATCTGGGGCACCTGGGAGACTCAGTCAGTTAAGCATCTGCTTTTGGCTCAGGTCATGATCCCGGGGTCTTGGGATCAAGCCCTGCTTCGGGCTCCCTGCTCCCCGAGGAGCCTGCGTCTCCCTCTCCCTTTGTCTGACGCTACCCCTGCTTGTGCTTGCTCTCTCTCTCAAATAAATATAATATAATCTTTAAATAAATATAATCTGTCAAATAAATAAATATGTCAAATAAATATAATCTTTAAAAAAAAAGAATGGGGGAAATCTTTGGGGATGGAAGTGGAAAAACCACTTGAGGCTCCTGATTGTCCTGAGACAAGAAGACTGTTACAGACTTGAACATGTATGCAGCTTCTAGGAGCCACCATCCAGCCACATCCTAGCCAGACTTTTTCTAAGTGTACCCACAAAGTTTGACTATCTCCCTTTTCCTCACCTTCCACCAGCCAGGAAAGGGGAATTTAATAACAGTTGAACACAACAGATTCTATTCATCCCCTGTTGATGAGATTTCAGATATGTTCCACAGTACACTACGATTTCTGACTCTCAAGAAACAAACAATGATTGTATCTTCAATCCCTCCACTTTCACCTACCAAAAAGTTAAAAAGTTTGGATGCGGTTGAAAATGGATGTCTATGTTGAATGGAAAACAAAAAAGAAAATAAGCAAGCAACCACTCTGCCTAAAGTTTCCATGTGAACGTTGGCTCTCCTGCTCCTGCTGCTGATGTGGCAGCCCCTGGCTACTCCTATCCCCTCCATCTTCCAGATGGAAATTCTGGCCCAACTCTGGTGCACCATGAACTTGGTGCAAGGTCAGATCAGAGGACCAAAGACAAGTGAGCGCACTGAACACCGTTTTCTTGTTCCGAAAGTGAAATTATTCCTCCTCCTCCTCCTTCTTTTATATTTTATTTATTTACCTGACAGAGAGAGAGCGAGAGCAAGCACGAGAGCACAGGAGGGGGCAGAAGGAGAGGGAGAAGCAGGCTCCACGCTTAGCCAGATATGGGGCTCGACCCTAGGACCCCAGGACCCCCGTATCATGACCGGAACCAAAGTCAGGTGTTCAACCGAGCCACTTAGGCACCCCCCAAAGTGATATTTCTTTTAAGCAGGCCACTCTGCTTCTCCTCAACCACTACAGTTTTCCCTGAGGATTCCTTGCTAGGAATGGGTCACAGTAAAGGAAAATGACACAAACCAATGATTATCAAACATTGGGGCTGCATGAAGAGCTGTCAGCCAACTCTAGATCCCAATGACTGACTTTTTAGTGTTTCTTTTCTTAAATTTAAACTGTGCATCTTTCTTCCCCGTAGCACTACAGAACTTTAATGGACTTTCAATACCAATTCAATAACCTAGTGTCTCCAGCGAAAATGTACACATATATTTATCTGAAAGTAGCCTTCTTCTAGAGAACCAGTCCCTTTGGATTTAGTTGTAAGAATGACTTACTCTGCAGAAAGCCAGAAGCACTCTTAAGGGAGGAGGGGTAGTAAGTCAAACATCTTGGGGGGACCCTTCACAGGCCAGGATGGCCCCACATATCAGGTAGACTGGAGGTTCTGAGCAGGTTTGAGGTTAAGCCAATTAGAGCATAGTGCTTGCTCAAGAAGCAGAAGGGCCAGTAAATAGGAGAGTTTTAGAGGAGATTCTGTTTGCAACATTATGTATTTGTAGGACAGAGAGACATTTCACAGTTTCTTTTGATGTAAAGTCTAAAGTGATTTATGACAATTTAGCATTTACCTGAATGGTGTTCTTTGCAGATTAATGATAATAGCAAAAAATAGTGTGCCCACATCTCTGAAGAATGAAAGGTTGTTGGAACAATGTTTGTCATAAGTTGTTAATAAGGAGTTCACAGAATCGTTCATCCAGTTCTCCCCTTCCTTTTTTATTTTTTAAAAAATTCTATTTATTTATTTGAGAGAAAGAGAGAGAAAGACAGAGAGAATGAGCAGGGGAGGGGCAGAGGGAGAGGGAGAAGGAGACTCCGCTGCTGTTGCTTCTGCTGCTGCTGCTGCTGCTATGCAGGGAGCCTGAGGAGGCACTCCATCCAGAGACCTGAGCAGAAGGCAGATGTTTAACCCTTTCACTGACTGAACCACCCAGGTGCCCCCTCTTTCTTGTCTGTTTATTTATATTAACATATAATGTATTATTTGTCCCAGGGATACAGGTCTGTGAATCATCAGGCTTATACACTGTACAGCACTCACCATATCACATACCCTTCCCAATGTCCATAACCCAACCATCCTCTCCATACCCCTCTCCCCGGCAACCCTCTGTTTTGTGAGATTAAGAGTCTCTTATAGTTTGTCTCCCTCCCAATCCCATCTTGTTTCATTTTTTCATTCCTTACCCCTCAAACCCCCCACTCTGGCTCTCAAATTCCTCTTCTCAGGGAGAGCATATGATAGTTGTCTTTCTATGATTGACTTATTTCACTCTGCATAATACCCTCTAGTTCCATCCACTTTGTTGCAAATGGCAAGAGGTCTTTTCTTTTGATGGCTGCATAGTATTCCGTTGTATATATATATATACCATATCTTTGTTATCTATTCATCTGTTGATGGACATCTAGGTCCTTTCCATAGTTTGGTTATTGTGGCCATTGCTGCTATAAACATTCGGGTGCACGTGCCCCTTCGGATCACTACATTTGTATCTTTAGGGTAAATACCCAGTGGTGCAATTGCTGGGTTGTGGGATAGCTCTATTTTCAACTTTTTGAGGAAACTCCATGCTGTTTTCCAGAGTGGCTGCACCGGCTGTGATCTGTGATGTGCTATCAAGATGAAATTGGAACCAAGTGTACTTTATTCAGGACATCTGCATAAAGGACACCAACAGTGTAGGAGGGTTCCCATTTCTCCACATTCTCGCCAGCATTTGTCATTTCCTGACTTACTAATTTTAGCCATTCTGAAGGGTGTGAGGTGGTTTCATCTCATTGTGGTTTTGATTTGTATTTCCCTGATGCCGAGTGATGTGGAGCACTTTTTCATGTGTCTCTTGGCCATCTGGATGTCTTCTTTGCAGAACTGTCTGTTCATGTCCTCTGCCCATTTCTTGATTGGATTATTTGTTCCTTGGGTGTTGAGTTTGATAAGTTCTTTATAGATTTTGGATACTAGTCCTTTATCTGATATGTCGTTTGCAAATATCTTCTCCCATTCTGTCAGTTGTCTGTTGGTTTTGTTGACTGTTTGCTGTGCAAAAGCTTTTGATCTTGATGAAATCTCAATAGTTCATTTTTGCCCTTGCGTCCCTTGCCTTTGGCAATAAGCCAACACCACACACACACATGTACACGCACACACACACACACAGGCTACAAAAAAGACCAGAAGGAAATGCATTGTAATAGTCACAGAGCTAATCTAAAATGGTGACACCCTATTTTCTTTCTAGTGCTCATACGTACATTCTAAATTTTCTACAAGGTATGTACAATAAAATTATTAAAAATTAAATATCATTGTTTGTCTTTTAACACTGGCCCTGGTTTTAGGGCATTAAAATAGAAAAAAAAAAAGCCCACAAAAAAACAACACAAAAAACAACTTCCCAAAACTCCAGGAAATTAAATGGAGTTCAGAAACACAGAGTCATATGGGAAGCTATGGCCGGTCAGTCAAATACCTCAACACCCCGCCCACGCCCACCACCAAGTGCCCCAGTGTATAGAACTGCCGTGACAGCTAACTGTGGTTCAGATAACAAACCAAAGAGAGAGAGAGAGGCTTTTATTCGAATTGTCAGCCTTAGCCTTGAGATACAGCGCGAGTGGTTTTAACAGCCAAATCACATCTTTGCGAACAATGTCACAAAGATAGAAAAGGAGCATTATATTTTTTATCTCGCAGATGTCCTGAATAAAGTACACTTGGTTCCAATTTCATCTTGATAGCACATCACAGATCACAGTGACAGCCTTGCTGGAAAATCGCTGATACTGGGTTAAGCTTGGTTTTTTTCCACTCTGGGTAGAGAAGCTCTGCATTTCCATTACGCAGACCCATTACTATTACCTACCATTAAAAAGGTGCTGGTTTTGACGGATTTCTTAGCACAGGTACTAGAATGTCCTGGCCTCTAGAATATGCAGATGGGACAGGTGAACTCTAGCAAGGATCCCATCTAACTAAACACACTGTGGTTTCACCTACCATCTGCCACAGCATCTGCTTAAAAGACATGGTTTACAAATTAAATAGATAGTAAAACTCTGCTTTCCTAGCCCACCTCATCTCCAGTACACGACATTAGCTATCTTTCCAAAGGCATCTGGAATGGAAACAATAATGACCTTCTGTAGGTCTCTAGCCCTGGGAGGGCTCATTTATTAAAAGGGCCAAGGAACTTGGAAGATGGAACGCAGCTGTTCAGAGAGGAATGCTGTACTCTCCCTTTCACCTGGTCGGAGCAGATCTCTGAGCAACCAAGTGAAAGGCCCCATGGAAGGTCACACAGTTAATAATCTGAGGTTGATTCTGGAGTTTAGAGGGCTAGCTCCTTTTTGATTTGGGGGCTTTACCTTAACTGGGAGCCAACAACAGCAACAAGATAGAAGAATGTCAGAGATAGACTCATGCTACTCCTGAGGGGGAAGCTATGCATAAACAGGCATCAGACAGCAGACAAGAACATAAAAGCAAACAAGGCCGGTCTCCATGGAGTTCACTATTGTCGGGAGCATGAGTCAGCCTCTCTTTGCTGTCTGGTGCCCTGAGGGCCCCAGAGAGCCCTGGCAGGGCCAGAGCAGGAGGAGAGAAAGGAACCCCCACCCCCCTCCCTACAGGTACAGACGGAGCAGCAGAGATGTGACCCTTGTGTTGACTCAGGAAATCTTTAATTCTAACACAGTTTTTCATCTTCCAAAAGAATCCACATTTCCGAACTGTCCTTCAAAATTGTCATTGATGTCAGCGAGGTTTTGGTGGGTGAGTGATGTTGGAAATAACATTGCCCAGGACATAGCTGGAAGAGGATCATATATACTCAAGGTGTGAATCTTTGCGAGTGTTCCAATCCCGGTGTTCCCAACTTATTTTATGCATCTTCAAAATATCCAGAATCTGATCATGTCCTATCATCCACAGGGTTACCACCTTGGTCCAAGGGCACTAGACCTCCTCTCCTACTGATAGCTGTGCTGTGGCTTTCTAATGTGTCCCCTGCTCCCACTTCTGCCCTCACCTCCCATCCACTTCCCCACTCCCCAGGACAAGAGCTATTCTGGACAAAGCAGCCAGAGTGCTGCTCTGAAGGCATCGATCCTATCATGTTTCCTACCCTGCTCCATGGTTGTCCTCACTGGGAGAAAAGCCAGAGTCATTAGAATAGGCTCCCACTACCACCCTGACCTTGTCCACTGCTCCCCTCTTGCTCACTCTGCTCCAATCACGTGCCGGGCATGCTTCCCCCTCAGGATCTTTGTACTGACAATTTTCTTTGCTTGGAAGGCTTTTCTCCTGGATATTGTCACCCATCAAGTCTTTGCTTACATGTCTCTTTCTCGGTGAAGCTACCCTAGTTCTATTTAGAATGCCCCCCCTTCCTTGGTACTTTTCCCACTTGATTTTTTTTTCTCTATCATATATAGCAGTCATCAGCTTCAAAATAAAGAATTTATTTATTTTGCTTGCTGTGCACCACACCTCCTCCAAAATAGAAGCTTCAGGAAGTCAGGGGTTTAAAAGTCTATTTTGTTCACAACTGTATCCTTCAGTACCTAGAATGACGTTTCACACGTAGTAGGGGCTCAAAAATATTTGTGAATTGAATTTGCTCAATTTTTCTAGAAGTCTTGTGGCAGTTTTCGTGTCTACAGCTTTATATATTTGAAAGGTCATGTCTGATTGGAACAAGAAAAACATTTGTAAAATCTTATACACACCATCTGGAGGCTGTTCAGCAGCCTACATATGAAATGGGTTGTAAGTGGCGGCCAAATGTCCTGTGGATAGAAATCAGCACTAAGAGAACCTGCTATGGCCCGTAGTTTCTTCACAAATGAAGTTGTCATTCACTGGCTGAAGAAAGCAGCTCTGTCTTATCTTTATCTCGCTTGTGTCTGGTGCATGGAAAATGCCATTTCCCCCGCAATGTTCCTTTCTAACAAACCACTCTGATCACCCTAAATGGTTTTCAAATAAAATAAAATAAATATAAAAGGTAGATATCCTGCCAGATCTCTCCAAGCCCATCTGTATGCTAGTTTATTTTTCATGAGGCTTGTTTCATTAGAAACTTGGACATAAATGACGAAGGCTTACTGGATTGTTTTTGGTCATGTATTGCAAATAGCTGGAGTGGGACGATGACTTCAGAGGCCTTTCAAGGATATTATCCAATACCTTCACTGAGCTTGTTTACATATATCAGTCCTATTGGCTAAAAAGCCATAATTATTCTCTTGACTTTTCTTCGTGAATTGTATTGCTATTGAAAATAACATCCCTGAAGACAGAGCGAGGTAATATTCATTTTTTTAAAAAGCCATCTTATTATGTTTACCTGTTGTTAAGTATATTTCTTATTTAGCCTAGAAGTGCTACAGTGTGGCAAAATACCGTATCTTACATAATGAATGTAATTTAAAAATGAAAACTACTAGGTTATCTTTTCTTCTTTGCTTTGGTTTTGCCGGCTGTGTGATTTTTTTTTTTTTTTTGGCTCTATCTATAAGCATATATAAGATGAATAACAGTAAATGAATTACAAAGGTATAATCCCATTGAGGGTTCTGGAAACAACTTTTAGCCTCAAGAGCCAAGCTCTTACACTGTGTGTCGGATCAGAATTGCAAGACAGAATTATAGCTCCGTTACTCAAGGTTTGCTTGTTTGTAATTTTATGGAGGACATAAAAGCTAATGTAAAGCATCTGTCGTATCCTTGACCCCTTTAAGGAACCTGTATCCATGGCAGCTGATATCAGGTGGAGGAGGAGGCGGACTCTGAATCCTCACAGGGTATTTCAAGAAAAGGAAATGCCTCGTCCCTTGACTATCTCTTGGATGTTAAGTCCGCATGGTGGTAAGGTTGGGGTCAATTACAATCTATTCAGTAAACGCAACATGTCTTGAGCTCACCCTGTTGGCAAATCCTGTCCCAGATGCTGGGGTTACTTACAGCAGTGAACAAATCAAGCACAGAACTCTCCTGCCCTCTTGGAGCTTACTTATCCTACGACCAAACAAGTAGCACATAAAATATGTTATGTGCGACAACCCATTTCACACAAAACAGGTTAAGGAAAGAGAGCTGAGGGGGGACAGGGCCTTCAGGACAGTTCTTTTAAATAGAATGGATAAGAAAGACCGTGCTGCTGTCATGGTGTTTGAACAGTGAGCTGAAGGAGAAATGGGAGCAAAGCCTGATGCAGATCTCTGAGGAAAGAGCCTTCCAGGCAGAGAGGACAGCCTGTGCAAATGCCCTGAGGTAAAGTCTTGCAAAGGGAGTGGTGATGCCAGTGTGACCAGAGCCTAAGGGGGAAGAAGCGGTGATCCATGAGATCCATTCTGGCTGCTTCACAGAAAATAGACAATTGGGAGGCAACGTTTAAATAGCAGACCAGTTGGGAGACTACTGTGGGAGGCCGGGCAGGAGATTAGAGTGTTTGGAGGACAGTGGCAGGAGGAGGTGGTAAGATGTGGTCCACTTTAGGTTCTATCTTGCAAGTAGAGCCAGCAGAATTTGCTGACAGACCAGATGTGGTACCACCCCACAGGCCTATTTCCTTGCAACTGGGTCAAGGTGCACAGCGATCTTTGAGACTCCTCCTTCCTCCTGCTTCGGCTCTGATGATGAGTCTCAGCACTACACCACTGGTCATACTTGGGGTTTGCTTCTTTGCTGGTTTTTGCCCTGGGCACATGGATAGCATTTGCACAAGAACACCATTTTGCTGCTCTTCTATTTCCTGAAACTCCAGCTTCTTGCTGCAATTGCAAGAAATTCTTGCTAAAGCTCAGGAGTTCTCCTGGATTCGAGAACAACAAACGTCTCCATCTTCCCTGCACCCTCATTTCATTGCGTCTGGTGATCCTCCACTGGACTCTCAGATTTGGAGACCAGATGTCTCTTTCCTTCAAACTCTGCTCCATGCCTTAATTGCTTCATGGTAGACTGATGTTATAATTGTTATATTGGCTTTTTGTTTTCTTGCTTCCAGAGAGCTAGCAGCCAGCAGCAAAAATGATCCTTGTCCAGCCTGTCTTCATCATCCCATGGTTCCTTTCAGATCTCTTTCTTGGCTTCCATTGCCCTCACCACCGTTTAAGTCTTTAAATCATTATCGTATTCTTTGGTAAGTACTCTCCCTGCATCCTTTTCATCTTCAGCACGTATTTGTGTAATTTCGGATTCACGGTGGTAAACCGCTTGGAGAACTGTGAGTGAATAAAGCAAACACAGGATCTGACCTGGGGAGAGGTGCCCCTTGTTTCCAGTACCAGCTCTTCTCTCCCCAGCACCAGAGAACAGAACATAATAAGCCTCATTGTGCTAGTGCATGCCACTGGGAGGGGTAATTCTTCACTCTGGGATTCTTCATTTTTCTTCTTGGTGTAAATTAATTAACTGGTGTGTTAATTATTTATGCGAT
Source organism: Mellivora capensis (assembly GCA_004024625.1). Taxonomy (NCBI): domain Eukaryota; kingdom Metazoa; phylum Chordata; class Mammalia; order Carnivora; family Mustelidae; genus Mellivora; species Mellivora capensis. The sequence continues at coordinate 39,226 of PISX010007581.1, read as the reverse complement.
TCATCAACTATTTCTGCTTTTCCAATGCACAGAAGAGGATTGTACTTCCTGGTCTCTTTCTGGCTGGATGGAGTAATGTCACGGATTCTGACCAATGACTTGAGAATGAGAGTGGAAGTAATATTTATCGTTTTTGGAGCCAGTGCGTTCAACTGCCAGGAAAAGACTCTAGAGCCTTCTTTCCCTTGGGAATGATGATTGCCACTTCTAAGGTGGTAGCCTGGGTTAGTAATGGTGGCCAGGGTCATGGAGTGTCTCCAAGGAGCAGAGCCCCTTGGTAAGCTGTGAGGGCTATGCAACATGAATGAGAAACTCTTGTTTTGACCACTGAGATTTTAGGTTTGCTTATTGCTGCAGCGTTAACTTAGTCTATCCTGGTGGATATATTCAGGCCCTTTCTCTGTGAGAGTGACTTAACAACAGGACCTCAGGCAAATGCGTGGACATAAAGGACAAACCTAAGTTAGATGCCAGAATGGCCTACGCTGGTATGGGGTTTCTAAGGATGATGGTTCTAGAAAGTAGAATGGTGTTACAAATGGAGGAAATAGAAGCACCCTGAAGATAAAATGGAGAACTCTTTAGGGTTTGTTTAAGGTTGGTACTGTGGTCTGCTATGGCTTCTCTATGGTGATAGAAAAATATTTAGTGATCTCTGCCTAACACCTGGTCCATAGCCGGATAACTTGCAGCTGGGGTCCCACTGGATCAGGTGGGAACATTCATTACATGGGGTGACAAGAAGGCAAGGTCAGAGGTGTTACTCTGTTCCACCACCTCCAGAGATGGTAGCTAATGATCCATTTATCCAGGCCTACCATGTTTATTCCAGTGAGTGGTCATAGATGGACAATGTCTGTGAGGAGGTACCTCAAGGTCAGGAGAATCCAGCAAGGCCCGATGCCGTTAAAGTACCACAACGTGTCAAGGAATGATTTCCAGCTTCCTGTAGATACCATTAGCTAAATTACACTATTTACTTCTAGATCCGCCTTTGCCAGGATCATTGTTTCTTGCTTTGAACTTTGGAGGAAGGAGGGAAAAGAAGGTGCCCTCTGCTTGCCTCCCTTTTGTGTGAAGCCTCACGAAGGAAACTGCTGTTTAGAAGGCAGCTTTGTTTTTAATTAGCGGGAGGAGGCCTGTGAGAGCCTCTCGCTTTCTGCCTGTGTTATGATTTTGTGACAGTGTGAAGTCAATCTTAGAGTAGTTACAGCTCTCCCGAGCTGTCAGTAACTCAGAGACTTCAACTCTGATTAAAAACCACGACTAAGAAAAATTACCATAATCCAGTGACAGGCATGAAGAGAAAGCCATAATAATACTGATAACAATGTGCCAGTTAAGAAGCTATTATATTTAGTGCCTTACTTCAGCACAGAGAAATCTCCTCAGGGTTGCCATTGATAGAACCAGTGCCTTTATAATGGATGTGACCAGGTCTGGGCAGACCCTGCCTCAATGGCTACTGCGCATGCACCTGGGGAAAGAGCAGGTGAGAAGAGCAGCCAGCAATTTGTTTGCCAGAAATTCTGAGGGTGACAGGAATAGAAGCAACGTGTTCTTTGCTCTGAACCAGTGTTTAAGAGACCACCAGGGAACGGGTCTCTCGGGTGTCAGTCCAACAATCCTGGTAAATGGCCCAAACACCATTAGACACGTCCCTTGAGGCCTCTTACCTCTGTGCCCTCAGAAACACCCCATGGTGTCCCTTTGGCCACTGGAGCCATCCTTCTGTCCCCAGGTCACCCAGGACATTACTTTGCTACCCACCCCGCCCTGGCTTTGGCCTCTGTGTAATATCACACACCCTGGTCTCATTTCCTTGGGGCCTTTCTGGGTGACTCCAGCTACTTGCTAAGCTCATTTGGGCTGAGTTGTTAATGCTGCTAATGGCTTACAGTGTTACCCCTTCTAGCTCATCTTTTGTGTCTTAACAGGGACTTTACAGTTTGAAGTCAAAGGTGTTACAACTTAGAATTTAGGGCACGCAACAGAAGACTGGTGGGGGCGGAGGGATGGCATTTGGGCGCATGAGTCTGTATGGGAGAAACTTCAGGTCACGTCAGGTAAGTAGCTCCTCCTTTGCCTATGCATTTGCATTCTGGGATTCCACATCTCTTGTTCTTTAGAAGCAGGTAAATGCCACCTCTTCCAGCCACCCGTCCTCTACTGAAGTCATATGCACTGCTTGCTGGTCTTCTCTCTGTGACTTACCATACACAGGTTCCTCACAATCCGAACATATTTGAGGGAAGCCCAGAAACCTGTCATTTGAGCAAGGTAAGTAGTCACAAGTCCTAGTTCCACACGGCTGAAGAAAAGTAGTCCCTCTATGATCAGGTTGGCAAGTCCCTTTGAGAAACCATGTTGCTCTTTTGGAATCAAGATTTCAAGTCTAGGGAATCTCACTACTTACCAACTATAGCTACTAATTGAGAACTAAACTTTGGTTGTACCAAGCACGGAAGGGACCCTGTATGTAGTTGAGTCATATATGCACACACACATAGCAGCCCCTAGCAGAGATTTATTTTATGCTAAAAACAAAGGACTCTGGGGTAGGTGGGAATTGGTGCAGCATTTCTGGAGGGAAATTTGACAAATGAGTATCAAAAGTCTTAGTAATGTGCATATTCTTGGACTCAGCAATTCTAAATCTAGAAATTTATCTGAAGATATGAGAGATGCTCACAAAGAATTATGTATAAGGACACAGGAGGATATTAATCTGAACACTGTCTTTTTTTCTGCTATAGCTGGGTCTAGCATGGCATCCTTGGGGAAGGGACAGTTCTGTTTCAGGTTGACTCTGAGGGGGGACCCAGAGTGGGTTTAAGCTGATCCTAGGACCCTGGGCTCAACATCCTGTCCCAGGAGCACTTTCTGGGGAATCTGGGCACAGAGCTCCAGCTGCACTGGAGGTCTTTGGGCATGGAGGATCTAGGCGTGGGGAAAAGAAGGGAGGGCTCTAAACATTCTGAGGGAAGTGATCACATCTCCCTGGCCTGAGTCTCCTCCCCTATAAATTGGAGATGTTGATAACATTGATCTCACGGATCTGTTGAGGGGTCTAAGGCTTAGTAAATAAGCCTTTCCCTGAGTGAAACCTGAATGTCCTGTTCAAAATCCCCCAACAGGAGAATTCATGCATTCATTCCACATTCATTTATTAATCTCTCCCTCTGGAGGTCCCCAGAATAGAGCACTTTTAACTGCAAAATATTAGGAATAATTCACATAATAGGAGAGGATTAATAAATGGCTATAGTATTTATAAACTAAGAGACAAAAAAATTAGCCATTGAAATCCCTGTCTCAGGGGAATATTTAATGGTATGGTACAATGCTCACAATATATTTTTAGATTAAAAAAATAGGTTACAAGAGATAGTGAGTTTAATTTAAGTTTTGTAAAATATATATGATATAGGTATGGAAAAAAGACCACAAGGACATAGACCTAAAGGTTAACAATAGTTATCTGAGTGTGTGTATGAGTGATTTTAAATTTCTTCTTTGTATTTCAAATGGTCAATGACTATTATTACTTTTATAGTCAGAAAAAGGTGATTAAGGAGGATAAAACTCATTTGTTCAAAAATCCATCACAGAAAACCTACCAAGGTATTATACAGCTTATTGGCAGGCTTAGCAAACTATAGCGAGCCTAGCCAAGGTTCTTGGGGCAGCTTATGAGACAGAGTTCTGGTTTTGGATTCCAGCAAAACTGGGTTAGAATCCTAGTTCTGCCACTTACTAGTGGCATAGTACCTAAGCCCTCATTTTCACTTCTGGATAATGGGGACACTAAAATGCACCCTCTGGAGTTATCCTGAAGACTAATGGGGAGCATCCAAGAATAGTTATTATTATTTTTAATGGCACAATGTTACAAGATGGTCTTTCCTAACCACCCCTGCCTCATTGCCTCATCTATCTTTGTCATCGGGGAGAGTCACACAGGCCATAGGATTTGCCTACCCATTTATGTTCACAGTTTCTTGTTTTATTTTACAGGCCTTATTATTCTTTTTTTTTTAAGATTTTATTTATTTGTTTGATAGAGAGAGACATAGCGAGAGAGGGAACACAAGGAGGGGGAGTGGGAGTGGGAGAAGCAGGCTTCCCATTGAGCAGGGAGCCCGATGTGGGGCTTGATCCCAGGACTCTGGGATCATGACCTGAGTGGAAGGCAGAAGTTTAACGACTGAGCCACCCAGGCACGCCCAGGCCTTATTATTCTTTAGGTGAAGCAAGGCTAACAGCTCAGGAGATGATCACCATGGAGAAGATGGCTCATTAGACTCACAGATCCCAAGAAGAGGGGCTGCCATGTTGTGGGGGCAGGGAGCATACAGCAAGGTACAAGTGTTGGTCAAGAGGCAGAGAGATTGGGGAAAACTTGGGCAAGAGCCTTTACTGTGATTTCTGTGTGAAGAACGTCAAGGCAGGGTAAGTAGGCTTAGAATTCTGGTACCCAGCAGTGGTGATTAGGGCAAGCGGAAGGCAGCCTAGATTATGAGAAGCCAGTAAAGGAGGTAGGTGGGGTATGAGCTCTGGGATGTGGAAGATGGAGAACTCTTTATTATCTCTAGGAATTGGCTATCCCAGAGAGGGACAGTTTCTCCAGGGTCAGCAAGGCCCCAATATACCAAAATGCCAAAAATACTGAAAAAAAAAAAAAAAAGACTAATACATTTATAGATTGAAACAAATGAACAATTCTATCTTTTATCAGCTTTATAAGGAAAAAGGTCAGACCTGGGGCCTATCATACAACCCTTGCCAACCTCTGGTTTGCAGAATCATGTGTTTTTTGCTCTCTATTCCTAGGTAACAAACCATCCCACAACTTTGTGGCCTGAAACAAAACCCACTTTACTTACTCATGATTCTGAAATTAGGGCTGAGCCCAACGGAGTGGTTCTTTGCTGGCCTTGCCAATGGTCACTCAGGTGACCACATTTAGCTGGTTTTCCACTATGGGATGGGCTCAACAGGGATGTTGGCATGCTGGTCTCTCTTTCTCTCTCACATTCTTTTCCCCTCTTCTTGGGGGCTCACAGAGCTACCTTCTCTGAATGTTCTCTCCAGCAGAGAAGACAGACATCTTAATAGTATCTCCGGGCTCCCAAGAAAGTGGAAGTAGAAGTTTCCACGACCTCTTAAGGCTTAGAACTGAAACAGGCACAGCATCACTTCTGCCACATTTGTTAAAGCAAATCATAGGCTGAGCCCAGACTCAAGGGGAGGGGAATACACAAGCACATGAATTCCAGGACATGTGTATATCAGGAGGGGAGTCTCTCTGGGGCCATCAGTGAAATGAACTATCAAGGTAGGTGAGGCAGGGCATTTGTTCCTACAATCCTTCTAGAGATTCCGAGCCCCTGGAGAAAGAACCGTAGAGGTCACTGAGCCCAGTCCAGTGAGGAAAATGTGATCCTGGTGATGACGGTCTGTAGAGGCTGTATGAATGTTCTGGGCTTTCTCTTAAACAAGTGACAAGTTAAGGAGCCATACTTGCTTCATGAAGAAGAAAGGTCCGGAAAAGATAGGGGCCAGTTTTCAATGAGCAGGCCATAGAGAATGAAGGTATGTTATATTTTAAGACAAACTCTTCTAGGTCACTAGAGAGCAAAGAATCCCTAGAACAACTTAAAGAAAAGACTTCTGTCACCTCTTTTGTCTCTTAAATAGTTACTCTAGCTTCTGTTTTCAGTCCTCTTTGAATTCTTCCTAGCTCATCTTACACACTTCCACAAATTCTGTTATTACTTCCATTCTGATTACTCTACAATTTTTACCTATAAAAAGCACAGTCCCTTTTTTAAAGGCTGGAAACCTATTTTTATCATGTCACTGAGCATCGCCATGCAAATGCCCTATGGCACCTCAAATTTAAGTGAACCCCATTATGTCCTCCACAAAATTTGCTTCTCCTCTTAATACAATTCTCTTAGCTCCTACTCTAAGTTGGGCACTTTGAAGTTATATTTTATGGCCACTCCTCATCTTCCAAGCCCAAATGCCAAAATTCTGTTGATTCTAGCTCTAAGACATAAAAACAAACAACACAGACATCTCTGTTTGCCCCTTTAGTCCAGGAACATAACATCTTTTGCTTGGGCCTCTGTAACAAAATACCATAGGCTTAAATAACAGACATTGATTTATCATAGTTCTAGAAGCTGGGAGGTACAAGATGGTGGCCCCAGATTTGGTTCTTGGTGAGGGCCTTCTTCCTGGCTTGCAGGTGGTCACCTTCTTGCTTGTGTAAAACTTTTGAATAGGTCCCCGTGTTATTTAGCCATGGCGTTTGCAGCAGGTCAGAATCAGGGCCCAGCCCTTCCATTTTAGTTTCATCTCCAATTGCTCCTTCTGTCTTCCTACCCTCTCTCCTTGCTCCTCTTGCTAATCTTTTTTCCTCTGGCCCCATCTGCTTGGCAAGGCAAAAACTGCTCATTCTTTGTGGCTCAGATGTAATGGCTTTTATGAAGTCTCCTCTCCAGGCAGAATTAATCATTTCCTTGTCTGGGGTTTTTAAGTCAGTAGTTCTTAACTCTTGTAGCATATTTGAATCACCTGAATCATGTTAGTTAGAATTCCCCAGAGAATCAGAATCAAAATATATATAATATCGTATAACACACACACACACACACACACACACACACACACACACAATTAGGAATTGGCTTACATGATTATGGAGGCTGACAAATCCCAAGATCTGCAATTGGCAAGTTGGAAATCCAGGAGAGCTCATGGTATAGCTCCGTTTTGAAGGCCAAATAAGAGACCTAGAAAGATCCAATGTTTCAGTTCATGATTGAAGGTAGGGAAAAAAAAAAAAAAGATGTCCCAGCATGAAGGCAGTCAGGCAGGAAAAATTCCTTCTTAATTGGGGGGTGAGCCTTTTTGTTCTATTCAGGCCTTTAGTTGATTGGATGAGACCGACCCTCACAAAAACACCCAGAATATTGTTTGACCAAATATCTAGGTACTCTGAGGCCTAGTCAAGTTGACAAGAAAATTTACCATCATACTTGGGGAACTATTCCAGGATACTAATTTGCTGTGCCTCATTCCAGAGGTCAAGGATATGAACCTCGGCATCGATATATTTTCAACTTTCTCTTGCAGGTGGGGGGAGAATGCCAAGTAAATTTTTCATACATCCACTTCCTCTGATAGACTGTGGGATCCTTGAGGGCAGGGACTGGCCTGACCCATAGTTAAGTCACTTCAACTCCTGCCCGCAAGGTAGCTAGCATCAGATGCGAATTAATGTGTAATACCTAATTAAACCAGCCTCGAGCATAACTATTATGGGTTGAATTATGTCTCCCCAAAAAAGGTATGTTGAAGTCTTAATCCCCAGCACCTCAAAGTGTGACCTTATTTGGTTTTAGGGTGGTTGTAGACACTGCAGTAGGGTGGGCTTATAATCCAATACAACAGGTGTCCTTGAAGAGAAGAGGCACAGGGAAAATGCCATGTACAGATAGAGGCAAAGATCAGACTGATGCAGCCACCTGCCAAGGGACCTTGAAGTTTGCCAGAAAGCCAAAAGAAAACAGCCAGGAGGAGGCAAGGAAGAATTCCCCCACAGCTTTCAGAGGAAGCATGATCTTGCTAATACCTTGACTTCTGACTTCTAGCTTCCAAAACTTTCAGACAATAAATTTCTGTTTGTACCATGAAGTCTGTGGTACCTTATAATGGCAGATCTAGGAAACCAATACAATAACCAGTTAAAGAAAAGATGTTTTGGGAAACCGGTCTCCTAAATTTATGGGACAGTGGAGTAGGGTAAACAAGACTTGGTCTTTCTTTCAGTACGGTTTGAGGAGGAAGTGTTTTGCCAATTGCTTTCTTTTACACTATAAGATTTGAGATCCTCCAAATTTAATAGATCTTGTGATACATAATTGAGTCTCTAGAATTGAACACCCTTCCAGAAAGAATAATCTGATCTGGTGACTGTTCTCCTTTTATAAGCCACCCCATAGATCCATTAGAAATTAATAAGCAGGCACCTGGCTTATCAATTTATCCCATTCCCCCTTGAGCTTGATCAGTTCAGGATTCATTCATCAGATGACATTCCTGGATCTGCAGAACTCAGGATGAGGCAGTGGGCCTAGGTGCCCCCATCAAGGTCATTGAGAGGCACTGCCTGCTCAGCCATCTGCCCCTCACTCTTTGACGTCTCTTCAAATTAAACACCACACCCTGTGGTAAAATTGTTCTTGCTCTATAAATAGCTGAGTTGGCTTGAGCGCTGAAAATGTTACAGAGGAAGGGTGTCAGAGAGAGAAGAAAAAGGAAAGGCCACAGACTCAAGGACAAATGTGTTGTTTCGAATATTCCTGTCTCTGAGGAATCCCCAGAACACCCTGTATGAAGGAGGCACTCTGGGCCTCTCCCTCACGTCTCATGCCTCCGGTGACTTCCTGTTCTGAGAGCTCACCCACCCAAGTGAACAGTCCCCTTTTCCTTGCCCAGTTTTCTCCTGCTGGAGTTTATTGGGGATCAGGAATTTGCTACAGGGTCACTTTAAGAAAAGTACACCCTTCCCATGGCCTCGTGGCATACTTCTAATTTCAATCACATCATTACTGAATTAAAATGGAAGTTGTCCACAGGCAACACATTGTTACTGATGCTTTCTGCAGCCACATCATTATAATATCATAATATAATTTTATGACCGGTTGGCCTACGGTTTTATAGGGCTGCTACAAACCTCACATCTGCTCCCAGAGAGGGGCCCTGAGAGCTTCTGAACTTCTCTCTTCTGGTCTCTCTACTATTTTCTCTAACTTCTCTGTCCCAGTCCTGAGGGGGTGCTCTTTCCTACTGCGGCTGCCCGCTTTGGGAGAGGGAGGGCTCTTCTCGGTTGTTACCACTCCAGTCAGTCCTGCCCAAAACTTCTGGGGCTATTTTTAGTTACTTTTTCAATGTTTAACAAATTTTTTTTTAGAGGGGGGTGGCAAGGGCAGAGGGAGAGAAAAAGACAATTTTAAGTAGGCTCCACACCCAGCATGGAGCCCAGCGCCAGCACTGGGCTCTGTCTCACGACTCTAAGAGCATGACCTGAGCCCAAATCAAGAGTTGGACGGTAAACTGACTGAGCCACCCAGGTGCCCCCCTGGGGCCATTTTTTAAAAAAACGTTTGGCCTTTGCTCATTCCCTGTTGTACCCACCGCTCCTTCTTCCTGCCCCTTCTCCCCCCACACACACTCCCTGCCTCTACTGCACTCCCTCCTCACCCAAGTCCCCATTACTGGCCACATGCTGGTCTTTAAATCCAGTTCCTTCCTTGTGCCCCGGGGGTGTCAAGACAGAGCACTGAGACTGTGCCCAGGGACAGGGGTTCTCAGCTCCACTGAGAGGCTTGAAATCTGGTTCCTGACCCTTCCATCTCTGGAAAAGCCACCCCTCAATACCTCTCATGATGGGAGGGGGGGGCGGAGCTTGGCTTTCCCTCTACCGGGCAGGTGCAAAACACAGAGCACCTGGGAATGGGGATCTTCCCAGACTCTACTTTCTCAGAAGCTGGTTTTTTTTTTTTTTCCTCTGCTCCTTTCAATAGAGTATTAGGCTTCCAGGATCTGCAATGACTTTGAGGTTAATTCTGGTGTCCACGTTATATACTACTTGCTTATTGCTCACCGTGCACAGCCCCCTGGGGGTTAGAGAAGCAGGGCAGACAGGCCAGCACACTAGCAAGGCGCTGGATATGGTCTGGGTTGTTCTCACCGTCTGTAAGCCGGGCCACCCCGTCCTGGGTCCTTTTTGAGAACTCCGGTGCAATGCTGCTTCTCAAAGTGTAGTCTGGGGATGAGCAGCCTTGATACCACCAGGGAGCTTGTTGGGAATGTAGACTCTTGGGCCCCACCACAGACCTACTGAATCAGAATCTCTTCTTCACTAGACAGCCTGCTGGCTGAGCGCAGGGCGCAGCGCAGGGCGGGGCAGAGCTGAGGGTGTTATGCGCATGCGCGCAGTCGCCGGGGCGCAGCCCTGGCCAGCACCCCTGGTGCAGCCGAAGAAGTACGGTCAAGACCGTCAGCAGGCTGAGTGCATTTAGAGGTTATCAGTGTGTCAGCACAGCAACCTTTTTATGGGATTGTTTAATTCATGTTAATTGCTCTTGGCCTATTGTGTGACTCGGACAGGATTTACGGAAAATCGCCACAATCTCAAACCCTATAAAAGAGTCATTGCTTTTAGAGGCCTTGTAACTCAGGCCCGGAGACACCTTCTGATCTTTGATGTATCACCCAGATGCATAAATCCTGCCTGCATTTGCATAAACTCCGGAGGCGGCCAGGCGCTTCATTTTTAGGGGAGCGGGTGCGACCAGGTGAAGAGCGATGCTCCCCAGACGTTATGATCTGGGGAGCAGTTGGTGAGAATTTGCTTTATAAAGAGAAATGATTTATCCGGTTTTACTACCCAATTCTGTGCTTTCATGGATTGCATAAATTTTGTTATCGCCTTCAGCCCAGTGGATGTATGGAGCTGTTTCCACATCCACTAGGACACCCCATCCCTCCTCCTCCTTGTGTCCCACAGGTCAGGGAGAGGAAGAGGTGGGCTTGAGATAAAAGGGGAGATAGGTGATAGCTCATGAAGAGCCGTAGCCCAATCAGAGGAGAGCCCACAGAGCCCTTCCAAAGACAGGCGCCGCTGCAGACGCCACTAGTAGGTTAGAAAGGAAAGTGAATCACCTGGTGGGGGACCAGCCTGTCTATGCTCATCCGATGCCGAAGATCACAACCATTTGAGGAAAAGAACAGGTTTGTCTTTTGCAAATTAATCTTTGGCCTCTTTGCTCTCTTCCCCCCATTACCCATCCCCACCATTATCTTAATCCTTCGATTCTCTTTTATTTAAAAAGGGATATTTCAGAGTCATTCACACTCTGCTTGGATCATGCTCAACAGTGATTTATTTCCCATATTTATGAACCTCCTGAGAGGAGTTGGGCTTGTGAAACTTTTACTTTTCAAACTTCCAAAAATCATCCCTCACTGTTATTTTTTCCCCAGGTAACACATGTCTTTCAACTTTGAAAACAATCTTATTCATGGTTCTGAAGTTTTCTGTACCCCATGCATTCCATCCCCTCCTCAAACACAGAATATCAATGGCTTGCCCAAGAGAAGACCAAATCCTCCTCGTCTTCCCTGAGTTGGCCTTATTTTAGTTTATTTTTATGCTTGCTATTTCTTCCAATCTCATTAAAATCCTGTGATTACTGTAAATAGGGCAATTAGCATAATGCCTATTTCTCAGATGAAGAAACTAAGATCAGGGAGCCTTTCTCAGGAATCCCATCTGGGTTGGAGCGAAGGCCTCTGGCTCCCTGTCCAGAGCGATGGCAACCCCCCAGGCCTGCCTCTGCATGGTGGGTCCTGATCCTCTGCCGACTCTTAATTCCAGGCACCCTGGTGGCACAGTATTGTGCCACCAGCCAGCCAAGTCCTCTCTGCTGTGCGATGGGGCCATCTTTGGTCTAACCTGGGAAGGTCAAGGTCAAGAAACCTACTGAGCATACCACACTTTCTTGAACTTGGGTCTGCCATCCTGTTGTGGACACGGGCTCCCCATTTGTCAGCACCTAGGTGCGGCATAACAGCACTGGGGGCTCCACAAATCCACCCACATTCTTCTCTGACCAGCCTGTGACACAAGGGCTCCACTTCTATCCCTAGTGTTTTAGGCTGCATGGTTAATTGGTCTGGTAGAGGTGACCCATTTTTCTGTACTGAGCAGCATGTGCTCTCTGTGGGCTCTCTCATTGAAATGATTCCAATTCTCTTAAACCCAGTTTCACTGTCGCTTGTCACTTGTTCTGTGTCCCAGCTTTGCATCGTCTGCTAATCAGGAGATCTGAATTTCTGTCATTTCAGTCGTTCCAATCTGTATGTAGATGAATTGGTGGAGATTCAGTGATGCTCAGAAAAGAGAGATAGAAAATGCTTCATTCACTCCTTTCCTCCCTCCCTCCCTTTTATTGAGCACTTACATTGCCTGAAGCCTAGTACTGGGTACAGGAGGACATAGAACTGGCTAAGCCTAGATGATTCCCATCTTCTAGAGCAAGCAAGCCATTGAACTCATCCCCCAGTGAAACAGAACAAAATGGACAAGAAGGGGGCTACGTTGAACATTAAATCTCTTCCACATCCCGCTAGAATCAAAGTCCCCCAGCAGGGATGGTTGGTTGTTAGTCTTTTTTGCCCATACATCCCAGCACCTACAAGAGTGCCTGGCATGTGTTGATGCTAAGTATTGAACTGAATTTCATTTTGCATTTTTAGCTCCGGCTCCCCATCCTCCCTTACTCCCATCCTTGCCCTGTGGCTAGGCAGCCCCTAACAGGCAGAAGGGTATTTCCCTACTGCTTCCCTTTGGGCTGGGCCATGTGGCTTGTTTTGACCAAGGTCCCGCAAGGTAAGTCAATGACAGCTTGTTAGTTCCAACTGGCCCCTAAGAGTTGCCGTGCATTTCCACACTCTTTCAGTCTCTGTCACTGCCCCAGAAAAGCATGTCCTGGCTAGCCCAGGAGAGTTAAGGAGAGTGAGAGGCAGTGGCAGAGATGCAGGCTTCAGACTTGCAGACTGGGTAGCCTCACCTCACCTATGGTGGCTCCTTCAACCCTCCCACAGATGTCTGAGTGAGGCCAGCCAAGATGGGCAGAAGTGCTCCAGAGAGCCCAGCCCACCCACAGATGGGCAAACTGTAGTATTGTTATTTTCATTCAAGGAGTTTGGGGAAGGTTTGTTATGCAGCATTATTGTGAAAATAGCAAAGTGAAATGCTCTTCTTGGGCTCCTGATTTCTTTCAGGGCTGGACTTTTAAGGTATTATTTACCCCCACAGTTGTTTCAAGACCCAGGGGAGGTTGGCAAACTTGTCTGTAAAGGCTCAGATAATAACTGCTTTAGGCTTTGTGGATTCGCATAGGGTCTCTGTTGCACAGTTTCTCTTTCTCCCCCCCTTCTTCCTTCTATCCCTCCTCCCTCCTTCCTCTCTTCCCTCTTTTTCCTTCCTTCTTTCCCTCCTTCTTTTCTTCCTGTGCATATTTTATAGAGGGCCTCTAGCTAATGAAAGGAGCTCTGGGAATTACTGATTCTCCATCAGTTCAACTACAGATTGCAAGGAGTAAAATGACAGAAATTCAGATCTCCAGATTAACAGACAATGCAAAGCTGGAATGCAAAACAAATGACAAGAGACAGCAAAATTGGGCTTAAGAGAATGTGAATTTGAACCATTTAGACCAGGACCTTCATTTGTACTCTTGGTCTGGACCCCTGCCTTTAATTTGGAGAGTATTAGGTACTGACTTCAGGATCCTTCTAGTTATTCCTTTTAGCATTTTTAAATTAAAAAAATTTAATCTATTATTTTAAGCATGGGTTCATTTAAGTGGTACAAAAGCCAAAATTTCAAAATGGGATAGAGTAAAAATTAAGTCACTTGCTCATTCTTGTCCCTCTTTGTCCTCTAATTCTCTCTATGGAGGCAACTACTGTTCTTTGCATAGAGAAGAATATATATGTATAGTGTATATTGTTTTACTTTTTATCTTATTTATTTGTTTACTATTGTGTGTGTGTGTGTGAGAGAGAGAGAGAGAGAGAGAGAGCGCGCTTGTGCACATGAACTGTGGGGCAGAAAGGGCAGAGGGAGATGGCGAGGGAGAGAGAGAATCCTAAGCAATTTCTTTGCCCAGCACAGAGACCGATGGGGGGCTTGAGATCATGACCTGAGCCAAAATCAAGAGACTGATGCTTAACCAACTGAGCCATCCAGGTGTCCCTATAGTTTTCATTTTTAAACACAAATGTGAGCCTACTCTACACATGTGCCTTGGGGAACATTCAATATCAGTACATCTAAATCCACACCCTTCATTTTAATGAATACATAGCATAGATGGAAAGAATTTGGGGTTGTATTATGGAAGAATGGCAAAGCTTGAACTTCAGTATTATAGGATAGTTGCTGAAAACTTCTCAAGAAATTCATCCCCAATTTACTTAAAGTGAGAGTCAACAAAGTACAGCCTGCTGGTTAAATCTGGCCAGATAACTATTTTTATATTACCCATGAGCTAAGAATTTTATATTACCCATAAGACATTTAGATTTTGAAAAAAAGAAAAAGAAAAATAATATTTCATGTCACATGAAATTTATATGAAATTCAAATTTTAGTGTTTATAAATAAAGTTTTATTGGAACATAGCTACCTTCAGTCATTTATGCATTGTCTGTGGCTGCTTTTGTAGTACACTGGCAGATTTGAGAGGTAAAGCTTAAGAGTATAAACTATCTGGATCTTTACAGGAAAAGTTTGTGACCCTTGACCTAATCATAAATATAGTTCAACACTTTGATCATTTAAACTTTGGTGACATGAGTATATGACCAATACATGTTGACCTTGGGAGAATGAGGGGATTCCCCAAAGTATTTCATTTGGAGGAACTCTGATATCTTTTGACTGGGCTAAATCTACTGTAACTCTAAATCAGAAAGAAAACAGCTTCTTTCATCTTATTTGAAATCCAAAACCCGAGATGCATTAATTATCAAAAGTTATTTCAAATTTCAATCAAAATCAGACTTACTGATGGCTTGGAGTGAAGAAGTTCCTAACCTTCCTTGTAAGCCTGTTCTTAATTTAGAAATTAGCTGTACATTAGCAAATAAAATATGAAAGAGAGTTTGTACTAAAGGAAACTGACTTTGGTTCTTTTCATTCTCAGAGATGAATCAGAGAGGGCAGCAACTGGCCTTTTTCAGGTCTGGAGCTGAGTAGAATTTCTCAGAGACAGTGAATCCTTATTTATGTGTTATTTAGGAATGTGTCATGATTAACAGTGTTTTTGCTCCTAACATTTCACAATGAAAAATTATATATATAAGAAATGGAGTCCCCCTCTTTGCAATAGCAGCAATAGTAATATATATATTTATGGTTATTTGCATCCAAGGGTCTCAAAGTGATCTCTCAACTTAAATACTCTCAGAATCTTTTAGAAAGCCAAAGGAAAAGCAAGAATCGCTTCAGTCATGAGGAAATTAATGTTTCAGATCACATATCTATTCTAACAATAACAAAAAGCAGTAAATTAAGAAGAAAAAGTAACCAACAAGAAATACAACACTCATCTTTGACTAGTCTTTCAGAACCAGATGTAGGAGTAGGAGATGGAAATGGGGAACAGTAAGGATTATAGATAAGAGAGGAAAAAGAGGAGTATGCATTCTGGAAAGCTGTCCATCTGTGAATTTAAGAGTCGTCACCTATGAATCATTTCATCAAACCTAGAATGATCAATATTTGATGTTATGTGAGGTTATGGAGGAATAAACAATGTTAAGTGTACTTGCTCTTCTAAAGGAAAGGAACAAAGAGATTACTTTATCTGAGTTAGTGCTAAACTGAAACCATTAGCAGACATTTCAAAACAGATAACCAGCAACTCAGTTTTCTTCTTCAATGATGAATTGATAGGCTGTTCTGTTCAAAGCCTTGAGGCAGGCAGAGGAGGTCGCAAAGATGCATAAAACAAGGTCCTCGCCTACCTGGAACCTACAATTCTGCAGAAACATAGACCCCAAGCCATTAGAACATTCTCTGTAATGTCATCTGCAATGCTGGCTGAATGATCCTAAGAAAGTCTTGTGGAAGTTAAGACATGAGAAGTTATTTTAACATTTTGTTTCCAGCAAATGAAGGAGAAGTGTTTCCAACTGGGGGTCAAATGCAGAATTAGGAGCAGGGCATATGGGTCTGGTTTTAAGTGGTTAAGGAGGTAAGCCTCTCCTGGGTTTCCAGAACTGGTGGAAACACCATTAGAAAACCCATGGCAAGGGCTCCTGGGTGGCTCAGTGGGTTGAGCCTCTGCCTTCAGCTCAGGTCATGATCTCAGGGTCCTGGGATTGAGCCCCGCCTCAGGCTCTCTGCTCAGCCTAGAGCCTGCTTCCCCCTCTTTCTCTACCTGCCTCTCTGACTACCTGTGATCTGGATCTCTCTGTTAAATAGATGAAAAAAAAAAAAAAGAATGAAAATCCACAGCACTCAAATGAGCCTCCTTTCTAGGTGGTTCAAGAGGCTGTATTGATGCATACAGTGTAACATGTGATTTTTTTTTTTTTTTACAGATGATTTCTCTAAAAAATCTTTAATCCAATTGGAATTTATTTTGGTGAATTTTAGTTTTTTTTCTTCCAAATAACTAATGATCTCAGCACCATTTGTTGCATAATTTCTTGCACCGTTATGTGAAAATATTCGAAGTCCCCATTTGTTGGATATCTGTTGTGTGTCAGGAGCTTTGACATATTTTGTACTCAGGGCCTGAAGTTCCTCTGTTTGTAAATTCTCCATCTTAGGAACCTTCACCAAGGCAAGGAACTTGACTTGACTACAAGACTTGACAAGGCCGAGGCCTTATTTTCCCGGCTTCCTCTGCACTTTGGTTAGGAGCATGTGATCGAGGCTCCACCAATCAATGAGTCCACTCAAGTTTCACAACTGGATTGGCTGATTCACAGAAAGTGGAACAAGCAAAGGCCACTGAGGTGTGATGCCTACAGCTCCTCCTGTCCAGGAGTAAATGGGGCAGCGCTAGCTGTAAGCAGCCAAGTGTTTAGTAGAGGGGCTGGGAGTCTTCACGTGTTCTCTACTGCATGGATTTCTGCTCTTCTGCCTGCAGCTCTGCCTTCTTTGGTCCCTCCTTTTCCCAAGCCTGGTTCTCCAACCTTCTCAGGAATTTTGTAAGCAACACAGTAGCCTTGAATAATTCCTACTTGGCCCAAATTAGCCAGGGTATGTCTCTGTAACGAGAAGCCTAGATGGATACATATAATGGATCATTTGCTTCTCAAATCCTCAGCTCTTTCAAGAGCTGCATCATCACCTCCATTAGATTTAGATGATTGATATTTAATAAGAGTATAAACTGGCTCAAAACCACACAGCCAGACAGTGGTAGAACTGGAATTCAAATCCAGGTTTGACTGTGTCTGATTCTAAAGTTCATGACTCCTTCTCCTCTATCACACAATGCCAACGCTATCAGGAAATACGTTACACCCTGGCCCACAGGTGAGCAGGTTTTCGGTCCGTGATTATGCTCCATTGCTCTTGTCCTTTATTCTTGGGTTTGGCACCACACTTTTTTACTGCAATTTTATATTATGTTTAAAAATCTAGTGCATAGGGGCACCTGGGTGGCTCAGTGGGTTAAGCCTCTGCCTTCGGCTCAGGTCGTGGTCTCAGGGTCCTGGGATCAAGCCCCACATCGGGCTCTCTGCTCAGCGGGGAGCCGCTTCCCCCTCTCTCTCTGCCTCCTTGTGATCTCTATCTCTCTCTGTCAGATAAATACAATCTTTAAAAAAAACAAAAACCTAGTGCATAGCAAAGTCTCCTTTATTCTCTTACATCTTCCTTTTAAACCCCTTCTTGAATGTTTATCTTTCTCAATGAGAGATTGGACAATTTTGTAAAGGTTTCCCAAGTCACAGAGGGACACATTAGTGGCTTTACTTTCAGACGCTTCAATCTTAATTTCAATCTTATTTTCATTTAACAAGGTTGTGTGAGGTATTCACAGCTTCCACGTGTGCACCCACACTCACAAGTACATACCTATGTAAAGATTTTTAAAAATATTTTATTTATTTATTTGAGAAGGAGAGAGAATGAGAGAGTGAGCATGAGAGGGGGAAGGTAAGAGGGAGAAGCAGACCCCCTGCTGAGCAGGGAGATTGATGGGAGACTTGATCCTGGGACTTCAGGATCATGACCTGAGCTGCAGGCAGACATTCAACCAGCTGAGCCACCCAGGCGCCTGGGATTTTTTTGTTTGTGGGCTTCAGTATCTTTACACATTTTCCAGCAGCAGAAACTATAGCAGTGTTCGTCCAGGAAGTTTCACATGAAGTCTGGCCAACAAGCTGAGAGAAGATGCCGATGATAAGTATCAGTGAGGAGGAGAATAATTTGTCACAGACTTTATTTTTTGTATTGCTTTGTTCCTGCAAAAAGCAGCACAGTTCATTCTGAGTCTTTCATTTTTTTTTCCTCCAAGCATAATTTTGATGCTATGGGAATTCTCGCCAAGTGACATCCAGCAAAACAAATCCCAGAAGAATATCTGATTTGTGTTTGCACACAATGTTCCGAGTGTGGATCCTAGATAATAGGAAGGCTAAATAATGTGCCTAGTCCTGGAGAATTTCTCCAGTTATGGAGTTGTTGAGGCTCTGTTAAAAACCAATGATACTAAGAATCCCTGCTTGGTCCAATGAACCAAGAGGGTAATTTCCACCTCTTTAAGTGGCTGTGGATTTGATACATAGATATTCATCACAAGTTAATGAAATGCCTGTGCTTTCGATCCAGAAGGGCACCAGGCTCTTCCTTTTCTCTTGCAGAAAAACATTCAAGTAAAAACATCCCTGTGAGAACCCCCCATAGGAAACGCCATGCATCTGCTCAGATTAAAAAGGCATCAACTTATTTATTTCCTCTAATGGAGAGGGACTTCGCTGAACACCGAGTTCTCTCCTAAAAGGCCAGTGGGTTGGCTCTGGGAATTGTGAGCTCTCAAAGATAGGACTGATGCTCTTCCTGGAAGATTCTGAGGGTATACGAGTGCTGAGAGCTCTGTGTATACCATGCTTTGGGACCCTTTGTTGCAGGTACAGACTTGACAGCGTCAGGAAATTTCAGAGACTCTGCCCCTTTACCCCAAATTCAGGCTTATTCTTCGGTACCACCATTCATACAGGTATTTCTAGCCTGCCTCAGTCAGAATGGTGGATAAGATCAGAAATGGAATTGGGCTGGTCGCAAGCCAGCGAACTCCCTTCTCCTTCTGAAATTAAATTAGGATTAGCTGGAGTCCCTCCTATCTCTGAAAGCTATGCTGCGTAATAAGGCAGAACTGAACACTGTCCCCAGGAAATTTTGCCACATTTGCGACAACATTTCTGATAAAAAAAAATGGAATTGATGAGCACGGAGTTAATCATGTTGTAAATGTATAATCTCCTGAGCCACTCTCCACTGGAGTAATAATTAACTGCGGGTGTGCGTGGGGCTACCAGTACTGTTTTCTGCTTTGCCTTTCCATCAGCAAGACCTTGGCAAACAGGCACAATGGCTTCTGAGGAGAACTGGTTGAGAAGCTGGATTTGCTTGTAAAAAGCCAACACCTTTCGTTTGTTCTGATTTGGAACAGAGCTGTTTTTCTAGCTAAAGCTGTGGTGACAATGAATCAAAGAGAATTTTTCATGTAGGCACATTCCAAAAGGTCAGTTCTGGGCATCTGCAAAAAAAAAAAAAAAAAAAAGCTCACAACTTAACAAAAAGGGAAAAAAATGATAGTTACTATAATGCTACAGTCCCTGAGCAGCAGCATGTAAGCCTGCACAATTAGGTATGGTAATGGTCCTTTCTTACACTACTGTGGTGAAAAGAGAACTTGTTTTAGCTTCTGAGAATCCTGGTTTTACTATTAATTCGAACAAATTTTAAAAAATGGTTATTTCAGCTCCTTTCAGCTTTTTGAAGTTTCAATAAACTATTTTGTAACCAGTACACATTTGATTCCTCCGGTGATCATAAGCTCTGATATTAATATGTATACACAGTTCCTTAAAAATCAGCTCACAGTGCAATGTGCTATTGTGTTTTGAGTGAATGCCTCATGACTACTAGTTTAAATGGTAGCTACAGAGAAAAGTCATCTGAGTTTTTTAATGATGTCCCTTTTCCAGGTAAAGTGTCAGAATCATTCTTCCATTTAATTTTTCTGGAATTCAATGAAAATTTATTGCCTCATTTTCCTCCATTCTCAAGTGAACAATTAGCCACCACTCAAGGACTAATGCAGCAGCCTGAAAATTTAATTGAATAAAATCTATTTCCCTCCCCCCCAACTTAAATTTAAACCCCCAATTTAAAAAAAAATTGACAATCGGAATTGCTTAAAATATTACTCACCAAAGTTAGAAAGAAGTCCAAGTGACTCTAAATTATTTATTCCATAAATAAAACACATTTGGTGTTTTCACAATTTTCATGGGAGCCAAATATTGTTATAAATTGATGGTTCTCTTGGGGGCTGTCTCTCATGGGTGAAAAGAAGGTAAAGTCATTTCATATCAAATGTGTGTTATAATTATGAAAACTCTTCTGGGTCCTAAAAAAGTTAATTTACATCGAAATGTGGACAGTTTATTAAAACAGTGCAGACTGGCCAGCCTCAGAATATGTGATTCATAAAAGGAAACGGAATACACTCGCTAATCCTAGGTGCTGAAGGCCTCAGAACAGTTATTGACAGCTGTATTAAAAACCTACTCTTTATTTAATTCTCCCATTTGAGTCTTCTGAAACCTATAGTGCCCTTAAATCTATGTTGTATAACAAATATAGTAGCCACTAGCAACACTTGGCTGTTTAAATTTAATTATACAAAATTAAAAGTTCAGTTCCTCAGTTTTCACTATTTTAACGATTTTATTTATTTATTCGAGGGAGAGACAGAGAGAGAGAGAGAGAGAGAGAGCGAGCGTGAGCACGCACATGCTCACAAGCAGTGGGGGGTGGGGTGGGGGGCAGACAGAGAGGGAGAAACAGGCTCCCCGCTGAGCAGGGGCTTTATCCTAGGACCTTGAGATCATGACCTGAGCCAAAGGCAGCCAGCCACTTAACCAACTAAGGCACCCAGGTGCGCTGGCACTAGTTCCATTTCACATGCTCAAATTCCACATGGGGCTGGCAGCCACCATATTGGAATCTCCGATAGAGAACATTTTCACCATTGCAAAAAATTGTATCAGAGAGTGAGGCTTTAAATAAAGGAGAAAAGAAACACTTACTGAAAAGTTACAATGTGATAGGCCTTATATGTGATCTGTAATTTTTCTCCTTTCACAGTGAAGAAGCTTAACCTCTGAGAGTTTAAGCCACAGATTATGCCCAAGTCACAAAACACACAGAGCAGAGCTAGGACTCCAACCAATTTCTCTTGATTCCAAGCCCAGTGGTTATCTCCAATATATGGCCAAGTGTTTGTTCGTCCATTCATCCACCTAACGCGTGCTTAAAGAGAGAATTACTGCATATTTAAATAGTTATTACAGGACAACAGGTAAAAACTGATACTGAGCAAATTGGTCCCTCTGCTAAGAACCTGTGCTCACAATGGGGGCCCTAAGATTAGAAGGAAGTACACAGTAATACAGTTCCTGACTTCATAGCATGTATAGCCTAGTGGGGGGAGTTAAGCACTAAATACATAATCACGGAACTGATTATCAGCCACACTTATGATAAGTATCAAACGCTTCCAAATCCCATTAAAAAACGACAATAATAATTAGCAAAAAGCTTTAGTTTCCAAAGGCTGTAAAGTTCAAATTAGTGAGATAAATCTATGATATTGTTGGCCTCCTGATTGATGAGCCCACTGTAATCTGTATGCCTGGTAAACAGAGAGATCTGTTTCATCCAAGGTCATCCTGGTTGGCATGACCAACTTCAATTTCATTCCATTCTCCTTGGGTAGAAGTGTTTTGGAAACGAAGAGCTGAGATCGGCTAATTTGTCAACATTACAAAGCAGGAGCCTATCGTCGTAACTCTTCTCTCTCACTGAGCCTTCCCAGCAGCAGCAGCTGACATATGAACCTCGCAGATGAAGATGCCAGAGCCTGGCTATTTCTCTACTACACTGCTGAGGCTCAGATAGTGCAAAATGCTTCTTCTTGGCCATTTCTTTATCATTTTTAACAGGGTCAAGCTCAAATACCCATAAAAGGAGATTGAGAGCCAATATGCTATACCATCAAATTTAAGAGGCTAGAAAAAAAATCAAAGTCATAAACTGTTATCATTTTCAGTATTTTATTCCTTTTAACGCTAGTCTATTAGTTTCAATAAAAGGACAACAGAATGTCCATTACACCGTAACTTGACATGCCTATTATGCCAATATGATTAGTTTTTGTAAAACACTCATGTGCTGGTTATAGTTTCTAGAAAAATTGATTTCACAGAATCAGAGAAATTAGGATTAGAAATATTCTATTAGGTCACTAGATACATCCCACTGGACTAGTACAGAATTGATCCCTGGTTCACAAGGTATTATCTGCTACATTTTTCTATCAGGCTTTGATAGGTTTACGTATTTATTATAGACTGGCAATATGTACCACTAAAAATTATACTGATCCATTTGAGAAATGAAAGTCTAGAAAAATAAGCATTTGCTGAGTACTAATTTTACTTTGGTGGATACATTTTTAATATACTAGTTTTTATAGCCTCTCATCTTATAAGAGGCAGGCTAGTAGCACAGGATCATGGGTTGGCATTACAATCAAATAGTGAATTTGCATATCTTAAGTCACGGAAATTTCCCCAGACATAGTTTCCCATCAGATTTCTACAAAATGTGGTATGAATTTTTGTTTCCCAAGAATGGCTTATTTTCCATACAGGAAATTAAGCCCTGTACCTCAAGCAAGTGCTTGCAATCAAACACCTGGCTAGGCTGACATTTTTTTCTTCTTTGTGGGCAGTGTGAGCTGTACTCTTGGAGACACTTGCAAGAGAGTAGCAGATGGAACTCTGTGCTGGAGGGCCCGTGCTGGGGTGTAGCAAGGGAGTGAGCTGGTATTCTACAAGCTCCATGGATTCTTCCTCACAGTGACTCGAAGAGGGGGAAAAAAGAGAAGAAGATGGCGTCACCAGGCAAAGTTTTCATGTAATCTGATCAGCCTATAAACTCCTGGGGTCGATTGGGTCAAAAGGGTGGGATGACTTGTCTCTGCTTCAATGGGTTTCCCTTCAGGGGTTCTCTTCCCCTTTAAGACCAACCTTGAAGTTCATTTTCACCTGAATGCATTTATTAAAGGTGAGGAAAATCCATGTTGCGATTTTTTTCAGTCCGGCTAGGTTTTTCCTTCACTCCTAGTTCCTTCACAGAGATAGCAAGTGGAGTGTTGAAGATGGGCTAAATTGGGGAGTGAGGGAGAAGGGGGAATCAGGCTGCGTGTGGAGAAGGGTAGAGAGAAAGGCACCGAAATGTAGCATTCAGCTAAACAATGGCTAGTTCCAGTTGTTGTTCCCGTTCTTGCGTCCTGTTCAAAAGCCCAGATGAAATTCTGGGCTGATGAGTATTATGTCTGGAGAGCATCCCAGAGAAGGTCTTATACATCTTTTATACACCTGCATGCTAAATGAACAAGAACACCCAGGTGCTGAGTAGGACTTACGCATGTGTGGTAAATTATGCAAACAAGTAATTTTGCACGTCCAGAAAGTAGTGTTATCGGTGGTGCAGTTTTCTGAAACTCTCCGTAATTCAGAAGAATGCAAACAGAACAGCAGTCAAACAGCGACAAAGCCTAATTGCTCGGTACAGTGTATCTGCTTCAACAGGTACCAGTCGCACAGAAGGCTGCTTACCTGCTGGGGACACTTTTATAGCCCCAGCAGAAGACGGTAAACCTGTTCCAGGGTATTCAAAAAGGCAGGGACCTTCACCACGTTAACCCCTGGATGGCAGCCATAGAGACAGCTTTGTCCATGGGACTCGTGGCCACGCCAAGGCGTAAGAGGATGACGCAGCTCTGAACAGAGAGAGACAGGGAGCCATGCTGTTGGGGTCAAACAGCCTTGCCCTCATGATGGAGGACCTAGCCTTGCTGCTCAGTGTGGTGGGGGGACCGGCTGAGTCAGAGGACTTGGGAACTTACTCTACGAACAGAGGCCTGGGCCCCACCCCAGACCTCCTGAGTCAGAATCTGTATTTTAACAAAATGCCAGGGGATTCGTAAGCACGTCCAAGTTTGAGAAGCGCTGGCACATGCCCCCATCTTCTCAGTGGTTTTCTACAGTCAGAGCCCACACTAGCCGAGATGGGACGCAGCTTTTCCAGCCCAGTGAGAAGTCGATCTCTTTCATCTCATGTTCATCTGAGCGAAAGCCAATGTATGATTATGGTCCCTTCATGAATACATCTTTCTTCTTCCTCCTCTCTCTCCCCTTTACCTCACCCCCTGTTTCTTCCTTCCCCCTTCTCCTCCTTTCTCTTTTTCTTCTCCTTCCCCTCCCCTTCCTCCTCCTCCTTCTCCTTCTTTTTGCCAGCTCCCATTATTTTCTTTTGAGAAGCATTTCTTCCTAACTGCATGTGATTCTGTTAAGGCTGAACTAGGGAGCCTAGGCACCTGACCGCGGTTGGCCAGGAACAATTTCTTTCTGGGGACTGCTATATGGATGGAGGGTCTTTGTTCTTCTGAGATCATAAGGTGCAAGGACAACATTGGCTTGGGACTGGCAGGGGTATCTTGCTACCCCCTGCAGAGGGAATTTGCTTGAGAATGAAGCCAGGGGAGTCAGGCAGAGCAGAAAGATTGAGGGGAGAATCATCTGCACACTCAGTCCAGTTGTACCCAAAGCTGTTCAACCCCTTGGAGTTCTGAGTTGTGTGAGCCAATGTGTTCACAGGTTACAGCAATTGTAAGTTGGTGTTCAGTCATTTGTAGCTAAAAGAGGGCTCCTGACCAATATATTTCTGAAACTGGATTACCAGTTTTTCCAACATGGAAACTTTTACACCTGGCTGGGGGCATAAATTCATTGAAAAATTCACAACCTAGAAGCCGACAACTTTGTGAGTTTGTGTGTTTAAGTATAATCTGAGTATAATTAAATGTAGGAAGTTTAAAACTTTTAGGCACTCGTGTGTCCTAAATACTGGTTATCTGTATAATTGCAGCAGGCTGTATTTATTTTCTAGATTTAGAGGCAATGCCTAATGAAATTAATATTCAAATTTATGCCAGCAAATATGCAAATAAGCATAGCTTTGGTGCTTTAAAAAAACAAGAGGATAGGATTGCAGCACTGGTGTTTCAATGGTGCTGATGCTTTGATGAGAGAAGACAAAGAGGGACAGAATGCAGATGAGACATGTTCCCATGGAATACCTGATGCAAATGGGAAATTCACAGCTCTGTAAACTGTTTTAAAACAGAAGACAATCCCTCAATTTTGTAAAGCAGTTTAACCACTCATTAATTTACTTGGTACAAATAAATTTTCAGACACGATGCCCCCCCCCCATAAATTTAATCTATGACCATGAAAGGAAATACGTACTTTTACTCCTGCCAAATGTCAACATTTAAATCTCTAATTCACTCCAGTTGAAACGCTGAGGTCTGCCTCTTTTCCATAGCCTCTTCTATGCCTCTCTTCTTGGACATGTATTTCACTTGTATGTATCTAGCGCAATATTACTTAGGGTTTTTGCCTATGGATTTCGAAATTATCCGTTAGGATTAGGTTCAGATTTGAATAACAGAAACTTGGGAAGAAGTGGAAATTTCTTTCTTTCTTAAGCAGGAGAAGTCTGGAGGTGGACATTCCAGAGCCGGAGTAGGGTCTCCATGGTTATTGAGGACTAAAGATTTTTCCCCCACCTTTCAAAACCTAGCACCTAGATTGTGACCCTAATCCTCTGGTTCCATATGGTTGCTGGGTCTCTAGCCATCATATCTGGTTTCCATGCAGCAGGATGAAGGAAAAGAGGAAGAAGGATGGGCCCTCTCTCTTTTAAGGAAACTTCCTAGAAGTTCCGCAAAGTACATCTACTCATATGTCATTTGTCAGAACTTAGTCTTACACCACACCTCAATATGAGGGAGGCTGAGAAATGCCATCTTTTAGTTGGGAAGCTATGTGTTCAGGTAAGAATCATTACTCAGCTAATTTGAAAGAGAAGCAAAAAGTACCCTAGAAGGCAACTGTCAAAGTCTGCTCCAGATATTAAACAAATATTTGTTTATTGATTTATCTTGTGCTTCTCTCATGAGAAGCTAGCTCTGGGAGGGAAGGGCTTTATTTTATTCACGATTGTATCCTGAATGGCATTCTATATTTGCCTTTCCTGATTTGCTTTCATGAGTTTAGGAACCTTGGCCGATGAGAGTGCTGTGTTCAGAAAAATGCAGCAAGTCTGTCCAGATTTGGTGAGAAAGAGTGCTGTGGTTGACCATGAACGTCTGCAGTGGCCAGTCTGCATGGCCCAGGCTCAAGGCGTCCCCTCCAACCACTAACTTTCAACCCAAATGTTGTGCAACGTGTGGCTACTGTGAAGCAAGCTTAAATCTATATGCCAGAAGGCCTTATTTAAATTTGTTGTTTAAAATGTTTTATTCTGAGTAGAGACTTGAGTATTCTCTGTAACTTTTTTTCCTTTCCCTTATGTGGCGTTCTCTTGCGCAGTTGTAAATTTTGCAGGTTTCTAGAGAGTTGCTAAAGGAATTATATGCAAATTCCAGGTTCCACTTAGTTGGCAAATTCTAACTAGAAAGCTGCTGGGAAAGGGATTTTTGCTGTTCTTTAAAGAATAAAATTTAAAAAAAATGGGTCACGAATTTTTTGCTGTCAGAATGGAGGTACAGTGCAGCAGAATCATCTTCTGATTCCTTGAGAAGGCAGAGGGGCCTGGACAGGTGATAAAGACTTTCCAAGTTCTATACAAATGCTAGAAAGAGAAGCTTAGGCCTCTTCTTTATTTAGCGCCAACTATCTAAGCACGGGGACAAGAGGACCAGAGTTAAATTAAGCTACAATTAAAAATAGCTAAGACTATTGAGTAATGTTCCAAATTGCATCTAAAAAAGTTTGTCTTTAAAAAGCTGTCACCGCTGCAGCCTTCTTTTTCTGCCCCACACAACATGTTTCCTCATCAGTAATGGTGACAAGACAGTGACTTGATGAGGCTGTGATTCTTTCAGAAGGAGGGAATTACGCAATGCTTCATGAAGAGAAATCAGAATTTCAAGGATGTGGTTTAAAAAGCCCCCTTGATTACTCTTATATACTTCTCCTGGGGTATGTGTCCCTCTCTCCCCCCACTTTCCCACCTGTGAGTCAAGAATTACTGCCTAATTATTTTTTAAAAGATTTTATTTATTTATTTGAGAGAGAGAGAGAGAGTGCGGAAGAAAGCCGGCCGGGAGAGGAGCAGAGGGCTATCTGAGCCTGGAGCCAGACACCTGGCTCCAACCCAGGACTCTGGCATCATGACCTGAGCAGAAGGCAACACTTTAACCGACTGAGTTGCCCAGGTGCCCTAAAAATTACTGCCTTATTGGAATGACCCGCTTGCTATTTAAGTTTTACTTTCTTTAGCTATTTCCACGAGAATGGCCATTTGTCAATAACATCTGGAAATTCTACATCTTAATTTGGATTCTCCCAAAAGCAGAGTCTAAGAATCTTGGGAGCACATATTTTATGAGAAAGATGGTCCCAGGGAACATGGAGATGGAAACAGGGAGGAAGAAAAGCCAAAAGATGAGTTTGTTACTGAGTTTATAGTACGAGGGGCAGTAAAGGCTTGGTTTTATCAGAACCTCCAGAACAGTGAATGTTATGTCAGAACTGGCCCCCTGCAGGATGGCTGAGTTAGCACTTACCCACTGGCTTCAATTCCTACAGGTCTCGACTTGCACTAGGGGCATTAACACACTTCAGCCTCCTGTCGCTCCCAGGATGCACTAGTGTGGGCTGGCCACCCCAAGACATCAGAAAATCCTATCCACGCTGCCCAGCAGAAAGGCCTATGAGAGGGATACTGGCAGAGCAAGGTGAGTCTGAGATTACTTGGGCTCTCCCCTTGGCTGTAGCTAAAGGCAGAGGTAGAGTGAGGGGGAGGGGTGTGCGTGCCAGAGATACCTGCTAGAGTCCCTGATTGTGACCTGAACTGAGTTAATGCTTAGCAGTTTGATATTTAGACTCCATGATTGTAATCAAGGCATTTGGTTGTGGATTTTTTTTTGGAAGGACTTATTTATCTATTTTAGAGACAGAGTGCATGCAGAAGGGAGGGGCTGAGGGGGCAGAGGGAGAAGGAGAGAGAGGATCTTAAGCAGACTCAACACTGAGTGTGGAGCCTAAAGTGGGGCTCAACCCCAAGACCCTGAGATCATGACCTAAGCAGAAATCAAGAATTGGATGCTTAATGACTGAGCCTCCCAGGCACCTCTGGTTGTAGATTTTAATTGAAGAAGCAAGTTAAAATCAGCAATATCCCAAAGTTATAAAGTGAAGAGTAAAGTCACAGTAGCCAGATTACCGATATAAGGTATAATTGAAGTCCTTGGATTTTTTTCTCTCTCTTCTTGCTGTTCAAATTTCTCTTCTGTATGCTCTGCTCTCTATGGAAGGATAGGGTTGAGAAAGCAAGGTGGTGGAAATAGAACCTGTCAAATATTGGCACTTGTTAGGAACTCTTCAGAAAGTCCTTATGGAATAAGAGGTTGAGATTATTGGCTAAAATGAGAATCGGGGATTATATGTGATTTTAATTTCTCTACACTATCCAGTTTCTATCATTAATTGGGACAAGACTCATAATCCTGAGTAGTGAGCCCAGCACACAGAAAAGAAAGGTATATCAGCTGCTTCTTACTGTTGGGATTGCATTTCCTGAGTGCAATGGGTATGGTGAGTGTGGCATGGTGAAAATCACAAAGTGTTTGTGAGTGAGTCTACCCCTGGTAGCCATAGGACCACGCTGAGCCTTGGTTTCCACAAGTCTAAGATGAGGACAATAAGCTTCCTTGTTGGGCTATTGTAAGGATTAAGCATTATTATGTAATCTATTTGGCATATCAAAACTTCATTGTTACAAGTTAATTAATTAACAATTGAAAAATATTTGTTCCATTTTGTATCCCACTTAGACTTTGTTTGTGGGTAAAGCTTACCTTTACTGAAACAAACTGCTTTGACTCATTTAGACTGAGTCTTTGAAGATAAAATCAGACAATCCCTTGGGTTGATACTAAGCTAAAGATACAGGTGCC
Organism: Mellivora capensis; assembly: GCA_004024625.1. Lineage (NCBI taxonomy): Eukaryota > Metazoa > Chordata > Mammalia > Carnivora > Mustelidae > Mellivora > Mellivora capensis. The sequence goes on along the minus strand of PISX010007581.1, from coordinate 10,289 downwards.
AAGAGGCAAACATATTCCCAATTTTATCTGCCCCAAGAAAAAGGAGTAGGCTCCCAGTGAGCAGAATAACTGCTCCCAAACTTTGGTAAGTGGTCCCAGAACACTCCCTACTTCTGTGGCTGCGGCTCTCATTCTGGAGGGAAGTTGCAAGGCAGGTCCCAAGTGGGATGGACAGGGCAACCCTAGGTGGTCTCTCATTGTCATGGAGGGGAAGGATTTTAATTCAGTCTGTAGCCCACGGTGGACTTGTCCCAAGAACAAATGGTACACGAAGACTTTCCAAGAGGTACACAGACATGCCTAGATTTAAGGGAACTCATTTCTAGTCCTCAGAGTTCCCATGTACCCTTTCTAAAATGGAATAGAGGTGATCTGAAATTAAGACTGTTTCTCTTTTCCACATTCCCTTTCATCGCCTTCCCTCTCCTACTTTGGAGAAGCATTTATTTCCTATCCGTCCCAAGTCATACTATGGTGCATTGCCCTGGATGTAAAAACCACCATGGTCCCAAGCAAAGGGACTCTTAGAAATATAGTCCCTTTCTAAAGGACCTTGTCTTTTCCATACTCCAGGTATTGCCAAAGAAACATTCTCTGTTGAGGGACATCCTGGTGACTTTTGATAAGGCATAATGAAGGCAGAGTCTTATTTCATGGTAAGGCAGGGAGTAATATCTATCTGTAGTGGACGGTTGCCATAGAGACATGTCTCAACATATTTATTTGAGTTAATAAATGAAGTCAGATATGTTCTGGCAGAAAGTTAACCTGCTTTGGCTGACTAGTTGGACACCAAGGACATTTATATGGCAGACATTTCCCATTAAAAAATGAGTTAAATATTTTCTCTCCAAAGTTGTTTTAAAATATATTTAAGATGTGTGATAATACTAAAACATTTAATAAAAAAATATTGAAAATGATCTAGTGGAAGAAGCAGTAATTCCTAACCTTTTGTGTATGTCTCAGGTTAAACAAGGTGCCCTGAAGTGAAAGAGTAAAATGTACAAATGACGGTCATCTGCTTAACCCTGGTAGAGCCTTTTTGATATACTTCTTGGCATTTCAGGAAATGGATGTCTGACTGGGGAACACAACCTTTTGCAAGTTGGGTGGGTTCAACTCTCTGCTTTCAATGAAATCAAAGGAGCATCTAACGGAGCTGTCAGCTCTCCGACATTAAAAATAATTTGTGGTGATAGTAGATTTCGTTATTTTTGATATAAGAATCAGAAAGATTTTGAAGAAATGAGCAGGACTTCTAAAACATCTATTTGCCTTCCTGCATGCCTATGTATTTATGTGATCAAGGTATCTCAACAATTATTCTGAAAACAAGAGTAAGTAAAGATACATTTGCTGCTGAAGCCATCTTATTCTAGCAAAATTAATGTTCATTCATGGAGCACCAGCTGACTGAGAAAAGAAGCTTCATCTATCCCAGAGAAAAATACATTTTTAATAAAATTTGAATTTTCTGTTTAATGATTATTTGTTAAGATTTATAATATGTTGATATTTTGTCACTAAAGAAGTTTGTATTAGTATAAAATTCTGTGGGCAAAATAGAATGAAAATATGGGTTCAAGAAAGAACAAGGAATCACGTAAAATTTGCATCTGTCAATATAATGAGTAATTTAAATGTTAACTTAAAAATGTGTTGAGGGGGGCGCACCTGGGTAGCTCAGTGGGTTAAAGCCTCTGCCTTCCGCTCAGGTCATGATCCCAGGATCCTGGGATAGAGCCCCACATCGGGCTCTCTGCTCGGCAGGGAGCCTGCTTCCCTTCCTGCCTCTCTGCCTACTTGTGATCTCTATCTGTCAAATAAACAAATAAAATCTTTAAAAAAAAAATGTGTTGAGGGCATGCATTCATTTTCAAGTTTTATTAGAGGATATTCAAGTGAAAAAAACACACCATTGGGGCTCCTGGGTGGCTCAGTGGGTTAAGCCTCGCCTTCGGCTCAGGTCATGATCTCAGGGTCCTGGGATCGAGCTCCGCATCGGGCTCTCTGCTCAGTGGGGAACCTGCTTCCTCCCCTCTCTGCCTGCTGCTCTGCCTACTTATAATCTCTCTCTCTCTCTCCCTGTTAAATAAGTAAATTAAATCTTAAACAAACACACCATTGCAATAGGGGAGAAGCCTGTAGTCCTTCTGAATAATATGTTCCTTGCTGGTGTGGGGATGAGGGAGAGAGGTGAGAGGTGCAGAGTGCTTATCAGAGCATCTGTTTGATGACTGGTTTCATGAGATTTTGATTTGTAGTGTGGCTCCCTTTGAATGTGACTTGAAATTCTGGGTTAATACTGGAACCAGCCTTATGCCTTAACCTGAAATAGACCATTCTCTGCCATTTTAGGTCCTCCTTGGCTTAGATCTGTACCTTCTTAAAGATATCTCCCTCTGTGAAGTTATCTCTGGCATACACTTCTGTTGTGTGGGTTCCCATAGCTACCACTTTAATCAAGAGTCTGTGAAAGCATTTATTTTGTTCATTCATTCATTCCAGAACCATCTGTGTACCAGGCACTGTGTAAGGAGTTGGATATGCCGTTGTGAACAGGACAAGCAAGGGTCCTAACCTCATGGAGCTGATATCTCAGGGGAGACAGATGAACAACAAAAGTAAATAATTATGCAAATGGATGATTAAAGATCATAGCAAGTACTATGAATGAAAAGAACATGGTGATTATGACAGGACGAACAGGGAGTGCTTGGCTCCGATTGAATAAACAGGGCAAATCTCTTTGAGGAGGTAAGAATCACGCCGAAATCCGAAGCATGAGAGGGACCTGCCATGATAAAAATGGTGAAATGATGTGCCAGCGGAAATTAACACGCGGGAAGGCCCAGTGATAAGGAGTTTGACTCATTAGAAACACTGAAAGGAGGTCAGTGTAGCTAGAGCGCAGGGGTGGTGGGTGGAAGCTCGGATTTTATTCTCAGGGCTGTGGAAGCCTATTGAAAGACTAGCAAGTTTTATTTGTTTTTAAGATAATTTTGGCTCATGTCTGAAGACTGAACTGGACTAGGCAAGATGGAAACAGGGAAATCATTTAAGAGGTGTCTCACCCAGATTAGGCAAAGCTGTGCAGTAATAAACAACCCCAGAAGCTTTGTGGCTTCTTTCAACACAATCGTATTTTTCACTCATGCTGAACATTCATGACAGGTCCGCTGGCAGCCCTCCTCCCTGTCTACTCCCTCCGGGATCTGGGCGGGTGAAGCAGCCACCATCTTGAAAACTGCTGGTCACACAGCAGGAAAAGGAACACCGCAAACCAGGTACTGATTCTTCTAAAACATCTGCCTAGACAAGTCACCTGCCCCTTCTACCTGTATTTTATTGTCCATATCTAGTGATATGGTCACTCCTGATTTCAGCATAGACCGAATGCACCCCCTGCAGGGAGGGGCACGGCAGGAAAGGAAAATGAAATATCTGATGGATAGTAACATGATATACTGCCAGAGGCCACTATTGTCCAAACAAGACATGATGGTGACCTTGACTGAGGTGATGCCAGTGGAGAGAGAGACAAATGGACAGATGTGGGGTTATTTTTGGAGTTCCTTTTTGAACGTGGTGATGGCTGGAACCTGATGGGTTTTTGTTGGGTCACCTCATTAGACTGTGAACCTCATGAGGCAGGCCGTGACATTCTTCTCCATATATCTACGGCCAAACATGGAGACATTTACTGAATGAAGGAATGGGATTCCACAGACCAAAAATGTGCATCCTGGATATGCTATGGCTTGGGATTTCCCACCAAGGGGCTGGACTTGTTTTGTAAAGAGAGGGAGAAGATTCAAACAATGTTTTACATGTAAGAGAAAACTTCACTCATTAGATTTCCTACATGATTGTGAGGGACACTGAGTCAAGAAATCCTCTATGCCAGAGCACTGCTCCTTCCGTGGGAAAGGTCTGACTTACAGAGCCTGAAATGTCCTGCATCGTCCTGCTCCATTCCCTTGTGGGTTTCACATTTCTTCCATCTCTTGTCAGTTTCAGATCTCTTCACACCCTGGGATAGAATGAAGAGTGGCCATCTGCACTGATGCCTTTGGAGAAAATAGGTTTTAGAAATAGCCAATAAATCCAGTACAGTGAATAACTCCTTTTAACAAAGAGAATGGCTGGTAGAGGGGAAAAAATCCTACAGAAGAGAAATTGTCCAAAAAAATGCCACAAAGAAGTCTGCCCTCTACACTCCTGACAGCCCACAGGAGGGCACTGCTTGCTCCTGGCCCTCGGCTGTGGGATGCTGGGTGAGGAAGCGACCAGCTCTTTCTCAAATAGGCAAGGCAACTGGGGGCCCAGTGCGGAGACACAGAAAGTTGTATTCTCTAGGATAAGGGAGATTCCATCCTGATCCTCTCTACACCACGGAGCCTGTTGTGGGTGGTGGGAGGTGTTAGCTGACTGCCACATTGAGGTTCAGCCTGGCCACCCCAGCCTCCAACAAGGGTAAATTTCTGTCTCTAGGCCAAGCCAGTCCCAACAGGGGAGCACCTGTTACAGAGCCAGGCACAGTTCTCCCTTCTTGATGTGGTCTACGTGACACCTGGGGGACCAGATTCTTCTCTAAAACCTGCACACGAGAACCCCTCTGGGGCCTTATTTCGGGTCTTGGCCACGTTCTTGTCCATTTGGTTCAGCACTGGGGGTGGTGGGAGAGGGGACGATGGGAAGGGTGGTCCTTAAGGATGGTGACCAAGATTCTCGGCTTTCATGACCCTGCCCTGGTCTCCACGCCACAGCCTTCTTAGCAACTGCTGCTGGCCCTGGGTGCGGAGGCGGGGGAAGCCCAGCTCACGGTAGCCGGTAGCCGGGAGGAAGGATAAGGCCTGAGACCCTTGCCCTTGCCTGGGAGCACAGCCCAGGAGGAGACTGTGTGGGAAGAAAGCGGGCCCAGTGGTGGGCTCAGCTGTGGAGCAGGAATAGCCTGAGGCTTCACTCCCTGGGCTTCCATCCTCACTTTGCAAATGAACCAGTGGCAATCTCAAGCACAAGAGAGCACTGCGGGGAGGGGGTTGGGGGATGTCTCCGTGGCCTGATTGCAGAGAAGGCAGCTCCAAGGTAAAAATCTCCCATCTCTGGAGGCTCCAATACCACCATTTGTGGTTTAGTCCTCACAGTTTGGCAGTGCCTGCCCCCTCGGCCCCCACCCCTGCTGCACCTCATAAAATGTGACTCTTCCTCAGAGGAAGAACTCCTCAAGCCATCCATGCCTTGCAGTTAAATGAAGAAGTTCTCCGCCAGATGCCTCAGGGTCTGGGCAGGAACTGGTGAGAACAAAAGGAGAATCCTGGCTACGGTAGGAGGAGGGTCTTGAAATGAGGAAAAGAGAGGGTGAGAAAGGGAGGTAGAGGCTGCAAGTCTTGGGTGCCCGTAACAGTGGAGGGTTACTCGGGCCCTCCAGTCCATCTTCTGATGGGGCAGACCTGGAGCTCTGTCCAGTCCAGGTCTTTGAAGAGCTGCAAGGACTCAACCCCAGGAGAAAGCACTGAAAGTGTTTCTTCACAAACAGCAAGCTTCAGCTTTCTCAAACCACTCAGACCCTCATCCGCATGGGTAACTCTAGTACAGGTCCCGGGAACTGATTTTTAGCAGAAAGGGCTGGTACCAGGAGGTAGTAAGACTGTCCATCTCCCCAGGAAGCAGAGCCTGGGGCAGACACACGGTGCAGCTGCAGCAGTGACGGCTCCAAGCTTCTAGCCCCGGCCGGGACTCTTCTGCTCAGCAGGCCCTCATCCCAAATGCACATTCAGGCCCCTATTTGCCAGCAATCACAAGGTTCAGAGAGCTGAGAGACCCATGTGCCTCTACAACTCAGCCTGCCTTCCACCAGGGGCTCAATGGAAGGGGCAAACCTCACACAGCAGCCCTTCAGCCAGAAACCAGTGCCTGATTCGCCCTCTGTCCCTGTGTGGTAGAGGCAGAGGCTGCTAGTGTTGGCCTTGAGTCATGTTCTAGGGCAACTGGTAATAGTCTGATCATTCTAGGCAGGGCATGGATGGAGTCAAGGGGGCCAGAGCCCTGCCATGCCTCGCTTACTGAGAGACCCCGAGCTTGTTACCAGGTACATGACCAATTGGGTCTTCTGCATAGTGTTATAAACCCTGAGAGATGCCCATTCCTTTATGGAGAGGCAATCATAATGCAATGTTTTTCTGCACTTACATAAGTTTAAAGTCAGCATTTTGTTGGGGGATAAATAATCAAAAGCCAAACTAAACCTGTTTCTAGAATGTTCTCCTGCTTCCCATCATCAATAGAATACCTTAATGATTTGCGATACATAAAAAAGAGATGGGAATCAACTGACATGCCAATCAACAACTTCTGTCATCATCAGACCGAGGGGAGATACTTTTACGCTGTCACAGCTAGCTAGCTACGCAGTCCTACAAACCAATCAATGTAAAATCCACTTCTTCCTCCTCTCCCCACCACAGTGCCCAATGCATACTAAGTACTGAATTAATGAGTTCCTCATTGGGGTCAACTCTGAACTGGGCTGATTCTCAACAACCATTCTCAGGAAAAGCAGGAAGGAGTTGTCTACTCACTGACCTCAGACAAACATTTGATAAAAATGTTGATTTCTTTGGTTATTTATGAGTTATAACATGCATATAAATGAACATGTTTTATTAGTTGGCATAAATATTAAATTCTATTTTTGTAAAACCTGCATTTCACTCTAAAGGAAGCTAAACTGGGTTAAAAGTGAGGTTTGGAATGCTGTTAGAACTTGTGTTCATATCTACCCCCAAAAAGGGGAGGGACAGATCCTTTGAATCATAAGATCTAGAATCACAGAGCTCCGCTCTTTCAGAGATGAGATGGAGGTTCAGTGTGGTAAAGCACCCCGGGATTGGCTCTCCAGCATGCACGGCAGAGGCGGAACCAGTGTGCAAGACTCATGTTCAGCCAGCCAGCATTCTGTCTCTCTGCCATGGTCCACAGGCTCAGAGTCTCTAAGAGCCTCCCAGGCCAGGGAATGTGATTTTTTTGTTGCTCTCTTCAAAGCCTGCTGTAATAAAGAGTCTGCAATGATTATTCCTCTCTATAATTCCCACATGGGGATTATAAGCCATCCTATGTTATCTTGTAGTTGGATCATGCTGGCTTCTTATTACAGTGAAATGTTTCCTTTAAGTATATTAGAGGCATACAGTATTCATTTTAAACAAAGGGGAACTAGCCTCTAGGAGATGTAGTAGTTCCTAAATTAGAAGCTCAGACATTTTAAATTAGAGCAAAAGGTCCTAGGTAAAACTCTGAAGTAGGCCAGCAAGCTTGGTGGGCAGATAAAGGAACTTATTGCGAGGTGTCAATAGATTCATGTGTATGCTAAGAACTGATTATAGACTAAGCTAATATTATTTCTTACTCACAGATCTCCTATGGGCCCCCAAGTTTGTATTTTAAATCTTTGGGGCCACATATGTCAGGTTTCAGAAGTCACGTAACAGGATGTATATACCATATATAATAACATTCCCAGTAGAGTCTGGGATAGCACCCTAAAAGCAAACATCTTAATAATTTTGCAATGAAATATGGGAATGTTCACTATGAATGGAATAAAAAAAGACTATTAATGGCCTTATGTTAGTTCAGGTCAGATTTTGCCCTCAAAATGAGTTTGTCATGAATGTGTCAAAAAAACCCTATTTTTAGTGCTTGATAAAGTTCAGGATTATGAATAAAGGATTGTAGAGCTGAATTTCAATATATGAACATACCGATCAATAAGGGATGTAAGTTTATTAAATGAGTTTCAATATTGAATGTAAATTTTTGTTACTATATATTTCTCAGTCAGTGGCTGGATACAAAGACAGTTACATATATCATGCCAGAATTCACAAAATTTTAAGGACTCTTGACCATCCTTGGTGGAACCCCAATCCCAGCTTGGCCCCAGAGACCCCCACCTCATGGGACCACCTCCCTCCCTAGTGCACAGCCATTCCTGAGGGGTGAGAGGACCAGCAAGGACCTAAGGCTAGGGCTTGATAAGGAAAAACTCTATCTTTTATTTATTATTTTTTTAAAAAAGATTTTTATTTATTTATTTGACAAACAGAAATCAAAAGTAGGCAGAGAGGCAGGCACGGGGCGGGGGGGTGGGGGGAGGCAGGGGAAGGTAGGCCCCCTGCCAAGCAGAGAGCCGGATGTGGGTCTCAATACCAGGACCCTGGGATCATGACCTGAGCTGAAGGCAGAGTCTTAATGGACTGAGCTACCCAGGGCTCCCCCAAAACTCTATCTTTTAGAACAGGGATTCCCAATCTTTTTAAATAGGAGGGACCCTTTTTAATAGTACAGGCTCCTGAACTACATTTCTGGGTTAAGTTTCTCCCTCTGCTACCTATCTATTATAAGACCTCAGATAGATCATTTTACCCTTTTGTACTTCAGCATCCTCTTTAGTTATAAAGGAGAAAGTAATAGTTCCTATCTCATAAGAATTTTGTAGTGGAGCACTTGGTTGGCTCAGTTGGTTAGGCATCTGCCTTTGGCTCAGGTCCTGATCCCAGGGTCCTGGGATCCAGCCCCACATCAGGCTCCCTGCTCAGTGGGGAGCCTGCTTCTCCCTCTGCCTGCTGCTCCCCCTGCTTGTGCTCTCTCTCTGGCAAATGAAATAGAATCTTTAAAAAAATATTGTAGGGACTAAATTTAAGTAAAACTCTTAGAGGCATACCAGGCACATAGTAATCTCTCAATAAATGCTGACTTATTATTACTATTATCAGCATTAGTCTACATGTCTACGGTAGGCAGAATAATGCGCCTCTCCCAGATGTCTGCACCCTAATCCCCATAACCTGTTACAGAATATACCAGAAAGCACCAGCGTGGATGTGATTAAGTTAGGGACCTTTAGATGAGGAGATTATTCTGGATTATCCAAGTGTTCCCAACCTAATCTCATGAATGCTTAAAAGGGGAGAACTATTCCTGCTTGTGGTTAGAGAAATAGATGTGACAACACAAGCCGAGTCAGAGAGTAGATGCATTGCTGACTTTGAAGATGAGGGAATAGGCCACAAGCAAAATTTGGTAGACTTGAGGGTTATTGGTCTGCAAAAGGAAGGAAGTACTAAGGCATGCTACAATATGCATGAACTTTGAAAACATTACGTTAAGTGAAAGAAGCCAAACACAAAAGGTCACAACTTGTGTGATTCTATTTATACGAAATGCCCAGAATAGATAGAGCCATAGAGACAGAGGGCAGATTGGTGGTTCCAAGGGACTGGCATGAGGGACAGATTGGGGGGTAACTGCTAAAAGGGTGTGGGGTATTCTCTTTTGAGAGACAGAGAGAGATTGACTGACTAGCACCAAAAAAACTTTACACTGTAAATATCACGAAATGGCAGCCACAAAAAGAAACAGAAGTTGCTGTTGGAGCTGAGCATGTCTCCTAGCCCTGCATTTTCTACTCTTCCTTGACTCTGTCCATGGCCACCACCCTCCCCGCCCCGCTCCCCCCACCCCCCACCGCCAAAAAAAAAGCTCGGGGGAGGAATGATAGCCAACTAACGAAATCCTGACGATTCTCATCAGTGTGTTCCAGCTTCAAGAGAAATAGATTGAGGGGATGAGTAAGCAATTCTGGGAAAATTCCAGGAAAATTCTTGAAAGCGGCCTTAGGGCTTGGCTCTGGGGATTTGTCTGAGGCAGAAAGGGCTTCTGGGTCATTGTGTTGCACTGCAGATATGAGCTAAAGCCCAGTGGGGTGCACTACACCCTTGGTTAAATGGACTGGGCTCCAGTTAAAAGAAATTATAGTTAGCTACATATCAGAAAGGAGTGAAACTGGGCTGCAAGCAAGGACTCCATTCTGGCCCAACCGAACTGTTCTCCTTCCTTATTCCCAAACCTTCAAGCTATAGAAACGGGGCTTGAAAATAACACCCAGTCCTTAAACTGCAGCCCAGAGTGGGGAAGGAAGCATTCTCTAAAGGCAGGGAGGCTGTCAAGGAAAATTCACTTATATTGTTATTCTTTTGAAGCAATAGACAGTCAGAATTGCCCACATTAAGCAGAAATAAGATGAAAAGAGATGGTATAGTCATTGTAAAAATAGAGTAAGGAAAATAAATGCATGTTAAAGACAGATGAAAAATCCTGTCTGGAAGAAACCAAAACCAAAATAGCAAGCAGGTTCTTTGCAAGTGTATTGCACTCTGTAAGAACTTAGTAAGAAACAGTGAAATAAAACAAAAGATCAGGGGCATCTGGGTTGGGTGGCTCAG
>PISX010007580.1:58058-87956 GCA_004024625.1 Mellivora capensis | reverse complement strand
TAAAAAAAAAAAAAAAAGAAAAGGGAGAGATCACAACTAACACCAAGGAAGTAGAAACAATCATCAGAAGCTATTATCAACAGTTATATGTCAATAAGTTAAGCAACCTAGATGAAATGGGTGCATTCCTGGAAAAGTATAAACTCCCAAAATTGAACCAGGAAGAAAGTGACAACCTGAATAGATAGGTATCTAGTAATTAGATTGAAGCAGTGATCAAAAACCTCCCAAAAAACAGGAGCCCAGGACCTGATGGATTCCCTGGGGAATTCTACCAAACTTTCAAAGAAGAAATAACACCTATTCTCCTGAAGCTGTTCCAAAAAATTGAAGCAGAAGGAAAATTTCCAGACTCTTTTTATGAAGCCAGCATTACACTGATCCTCAAACCAGGCAAAGACCACACCAAAAAGGAGAATTTCAGACCAATATCGCTGATGAATATGGATGCTAAGATTCTCAACAAGATCCTAGCAAACAGGATCCAATAGCACATTAAAAAGATTATCCACCATGACCAGGTGGGATTCATCCCTGGCTTACAAGGGTGGTTCAACATTCACAAATCAATCAATGTGATAGAACAAATCAATAAGAGAAGAGAGAAGAACCACATGGTCCTCTCAATTGATGCAGAAAAAGCATTTGACAAAATCCAGCATCCGTTCCTGATTAAAATGCTTCAAAGTATAGGGATAGAGGGAACATTCCTGAACTTCGTAAAGTCTGTCTATGAAAGACCCACAGCAAATATCATCCTCAATGGGAAGAAGCTCACAGCCTTCCCGTTGAGATCAGGAACACGACAAGGTTGCCCACTCTCGCCACTCTTGTTCAACATAGTATTAGAAGTCCTAGCAACAGCAATCAGACAACAAAGAGAAATAAAAGGTATCCAAATTGGCAAGGAAAAAGTCAAACTCTCTCTCTTCGCAGATGACATGATATTTTATATGGAAAACCCAAAAGACTCCACCCTCAAACTACTAGAACTTATACAGCAATTCAGTAACGTGGCAGGATAAAAAGTCAATGTACAGAAATCAGTTGCTTTCTTATACACTGACAATGAAAACACAGAAATGAAAATTAGAGAATCGATTCCATTACTATAGCACCAAGAACCATAAAATACCTGGGAATAAACCTAACCAAAGAGCTGAAGGATCTGTACTCGAGGAACTACAGAACACTCATGAAAGAAATTGAAGAAGACACAAAAAGATGGAAGACCATTCCATGCTCTTGGATCGGAAGAATAAACATTGTTAAAATGTCTATACTGCCTAGAACAATCTATACTTTTAATGCCATTCCTATCAAAATTCCACCAGTATTTTTCAAAGAGCTGGAACAAATAATTCTAAAATTTGTATGGAATCAGAAGAGACCCCAAATTGCTAAGGAAATGTTGAAAAACAAAAATAAAACTGGCGGCATCATGTTACCTGATTTCAAGCTTTACTACAAAGCTGTGATCACCAAGACAGCATGGTACTGGCATAAAAACAGACACAGAGACCAGTGGAACAGAGTAGAGATCCCAGATATGGACCCTCAACTCTATGGTCAAATAATCTTCGACAAAGCAGGAAAAAATATACAGTGGAAAAAAGACAGTCTCTTCAATAAATGGTGCTGGGAAAATTGGACAGCTATATGTAGAAGAATGAAACTCGACCATTCTCTTACACTGTATACAAAGATAAACTTGAAATGGATAAAAGACCTTAACGTGAGACAGGAATCCATCAGAATCCTAGAGAACATAGGCAGTAACCTCTTCGATATCAGCCACAGCAACTTCTTTCAAGATATGTCTCCAAAGGCAAAGGAAACAAAAGCGAAAATGAACTTTTGGGACTTCATCAAGATCAAAAGCTTCTGCACAGCAAAGGAAACAGTCAACAAAACAGAGGCAACCCACGGAATGGGAGAAGATATTTGCAAATGACAGTACAGACAAAAGGTTGATATCCAGAATCTATAAAGAACTTCTCAAACTCAACACACACAAAACAGATAATCATATCAAAAAATGGGCAGAAGATATGAACAGACACTTCTCCAATGAAGACATACAAATGGCTATCAGACACATGACAAAATGTTCATCATCACTAGCCATTAGGGAGATTAAAATTAAAACCACATTGAGATACCACATTACACCAGTAGAATGGCCAATATTAGCAAGACAGGAAACAATGTGTGTTGGAGAGGATGTGGAGAAAGGGGAACCCTCTTACACTGTTAGTGGGAATGCAAGTTGGTGCAGCCACTTTGGAGAACAGTTTGGAGATTCCGCAAGAAATTAAAAATAGAGCTTCCCTATGACCCTGCAATTGCACTACTGGGTATTCACCCCAAAGATACAGATGTAGTGAAAAGAAGGGCCATCTGAACCCAATGTTTATAGCAGCAATGGCCACGGTCACCAAACTGTGGAAAGAACCAAGATGCCCTTCAACGGATGAATGGATAAGGAAGATGTGGTCTATATACACTATGGAGTATTATGCCTCCATCAGAAAGGATGAATACCCAACTTTTGTAGCAACATGGATGGGACTAGAAGAGATTATGCTGAGTGAAATAAGTCAAGCAGAGAGAGTCAATTATCATATGGTTTCACTCATTTGTGGAGCATAACAAATAACATGGAGGACATGGAGAGATGGAGAGGAGAAGGGAGTTGAGGGAAATTGGAAGGGGAGGTTACCATGAGAGACTATGGCCTCTGAGAAACAACCTGAGGGTTTTGAAGCGACGGAGGGTGGGAGGTTAGTGGAGCCAGTTGGTGGGTATTAAGGAGGGCATGTATTGCACGGAGCCCTGGGTGTGGTGCAAAAATAATGATTTCTGTTACGCTGAAAAGAAATTATAGGAAGAAGAATTTAAGCCCAAAGCAGGCATAAGAAAATAACTTATAAAAAATCAGAACAAAAAAAATCAATGAAATTGAAATTTGGAAAACAAAAGGGAAAAACAATGAAACTAAAGGCATGTTCTTTGAAATGATCAATAAATTAATAAAACTTCAGCCAAGTTAACTAAGAAAAAAAAAGATGAGATATAAATACTAATAGCAAAATGAAAAGAGGGGGAATCACTAGTAATCCAATGAACATCAAAAAGGTAATAGAAAAATAACACCAGGTAAAACTCTATGCCCACAATAATGTAAATGAAATAGACCAATTACTTGGAGGACACAAACTGCTAAAACCCATACAAAGAAAGATAGATAATCTGAATAGTCCAGTATATGTTAAATAAATGGAATTGAGTATTAATGACCTTTTAAAAGAAGAAAGGATCAGACTCACATGGTTTCACTGGTAATTTTACCAAACGTCTAGAAAGAAATGATACCAATTCTCCAATCTCTCCCAGAACACAGTAGAAAAGTCTTCCTAACTCATTTTGTGTGGCTACAGTACTTTAATATCAAAACCAGATAAAGACATTACCAAAAAGAAACACTACTGACCAATATCTCTCATAAACATAGATGCAATACTTCTGAAAAACACATTAGCAAATGGATGCAGCATTGCATAAAATGAAATATACACCATGACCAAGTAAGATTTATCCCAAGTAAGTGGGCTAGTTCAACACTTGAAAATCAATGTAATCTACCAGGTTAACAGACTAAAATATATGAGTGTTTATAGCAGCTTAATTAATTAATTGGCATAACTGCCAAAAACTGGAAGCAACCAAGATGTCGTTCAAGAAGTGAATGTACAAACAAATATGGTACATTCATACAGTGGGGGATATTATTCAGTAATAAAAAGAATTAAGTTATCAAGCCGCAAAAAAACACGGATGCAGCTTAGATGTATATTGCTAAGTGAAAGAAGTCAGTCTGAAAAGGCTGTGTACTATATGATTCCAAGTATATGACATTCTGGAAAAGGCAAAGCTATCGAGATTGTAAAAAAATCAGTGGTTGCTCAGGGAAAGAGAGGTTGGTTTGAATAGGAACATCACAGGTGACTCTTTTAAGGTGATGAAACTCTGTATGATACTGTAATGGTGGGTACAGGTCTATCCATTTAACACAACCCATAGAACTTAGCACAAATGTTAGAAAATTTCATTTAAATTTTAGGAAACTATTTAGGAGGTCAGAAAATCCAGGAATGGAATGCAGAATGTGAGACTATAATTTAACTGTATTACAAATGTCTGAAACAAACTCACTGAAGGGAGTAGGAGAAAGGGTGCTCTTTTACATAACTTCAGTAATGAGTGGAATCTCTAAGACTGAAGGTAAAAGAAACCATACATACACACTGTAGCATAGCTGATAAAGTTGTTCTCATGGGGATATGGGCTAATAATTCTGACACCATGATTGATAAACACTGAACTGAACATTAACTAAATGGATGGATGATGGTGTGAGGCAGATTTCTATCAGAATGAAAGGTTACAGATAAACAAGGAGAGAAGGCTACAACAAATCATGTGGTAATGGATTAAACTGGGGACATCTTTATTATGTTTATTTTAATATAAATAAATTGTATTATATGAACATATCTATAGTTATGTGTATATGCATATGTACATGTATATTTCCTTAGTCTGTTGTTGGTAAGTCCTAGAAGCAAAACACCCCAGTAGCAAGGAGTGCACCAGGCACCCAGATCTTGGTTTCTAATACCATTCTCCAATAAAAGGAATGACAGCTTCAGCTCAGGTCATGATCCAAGGGTCCTGGGATCCAGCCTCATATCGGGCTCTCCGCTCAGCAGTGAGCCTGCTTCCCTCTCTCTCTCTCTCTCTGCCTGCCTCTCTGCCTACTAGTGATCTCTGTCTGCCAAAATAACAACAACAACAACAACAAAACCCAAACAAACAAAAACACTAAGAGAAAATCTGAATAACACATGGACTTTATATAAAAGTAGTTTATTAGTATTGGTTCATTAATTGTAACAAAGGTACCATACTAATGTAAGGAATAAACAAGGCCAGAAGGCTAGAATGATCCATGTGAATGATGATGATGATCATCATACTACTAATAAGGGAAAGTAGGTGGATATGGGAACTGTCAATATGGGAACTGTCAATTTTTCTGTAATTCTATAACTGTTAGGAAAGTTTTAAAAAAATTTAAAGTGTTCAGGCCATGAAAGTCAGATTTAGATTTTACATAGTAGGGGACATGAAGATAAATGAATAATTACATGTAATATTGGGTCCAGAATAAGATCCTGGAACAGAAAAATAAAGTTAATGGAAATATTGGTGAAATTTAAATTGTACAAATGTTCATTTACTGGTTTTGATAATTGTACCATGGTAATATAAGATGTTAACATTAGGGTAAGTTGCTGGTAAGGTGAGGGCTATTCAAAATTCTCTGTATTATTTTTGCAGCTTTATTTATAAGTCTAAACTTTGTTCAAAATAAAAAGAAAAGGAAAATCAGTTGGGTATATTTATGTGAGTCTATTTCTGGGCTAATTATTATATCACATTGATCTATGTGTCTATCCTTTTGTCAATAATACACATTCTTGAGGACTAATAGTGATATAATAAACCCTGAAATTATGTAAACTGTTCCCCTCATATTATTCTTCTTTGCAGAACTGTTTAAACAATTCTAGATCCTTTGCCTTTCCATGGAAATTTTAGAAAATAATCTTGTCTATATCTACAAAAAATCTTGCTGAGATTTTGATAGTAATTTATATTAAACTTTTATATAAGCCAAAATATATATGAAATATATGAAATATATATCCCAAAAAATATATGAAAATTAAACAACATGCTTCTAAATAATCCATGGGTAAAAAAAAAAAGACAAGGGAAATTATAAAACACTGTTTTTACTGAATGAAAAAGAAAACAAAACATATCAAAATCTGTGGAATGCATATAAAGCAATTCTTAAAGGGAAAATTTATAGCTTTAAATGCTTCTATCAGAAAAAAGAAGAAAGATTTCAATGATACAAGTTCCATCTTAAGGTGATAAAAAGAAAATGTAAATTAAACTATAAGTAGATAGGAAGATATAAATCAAAATAAGAACAGAAATAAATGAAATTTTTAAAATAAAAAACATTAAATAAATCAAAATCTGGTTCATTGAAAATATAAATAAATAAACTTTAAATTGGACTGATCATGAAAAAGAATGAAAACACATGTTACTAACATCAGGAACAAAAAAGAGTCATCACTAGAGACCTTAGATATATTAAAAAGATAATAAGGGAATATTATGAACAACTACATGCCAATTAATTTGATGATTTGACAATTTAGATTAAATGAAAGATTCCTTGAAAAGAACAAACTGTCAAAACTGACTCAAAAAGAAACTGAAAATCTGCATAGCTCTATATCTATTAAAGACTGATATGTAACTTAAAAGTTTCCCATAAGGAAAATTCCAGCAGCATATAAAACATACATCATATGTATGTTTTACTTGCATACTTCATACATCATGATCCCACGAGGTTTATTCCAGGTACAAGGTTATTTGAACATTTGAAGAAACAATCAATGTACTTAACCATATCAATAGACCAAGAAGAAAAACTATAAAATCATCTCAATATATGCAAAAAAATTGGCAAAACTCAACTCCCAGTTATGATAAACACTCTCAGCAAAATAGGAATAGAAGGAAAATTTCCAGTTTGAAAAATATCATTGATAAGCAATCTCCTGCTAATATCATGCTTTGATACACTGAAAATTATAAAACATTACCATGAATTATTAAAGACCTAAATAAGTGGAGAATATACCATGTTTATGGGCTGGAAGACTTAATATTGTTCTGATACAAATTCTCAAAAATTTATCAATAAATTCAGTGCAATTCCAATCAAAATACCAATAGGCTTCTCTTTTTAAAATAGAAATGAGGAAATACAAAGGACCTAGAATAATTAAATAATTTTTAAAAGAACATACGGATGGTTATCAGAGGGGAGGTAGATGGGGAGGATGGGTGAAATAGGTGATGAGGATTAAGGAGTACACTTGTCATGATAAGCTCTGGATGCTATATGGAATTGTTGAATCATTGTATTATACACCCAAAACTAATATAACACTGTATGTTAACTGTATAGGAATTAAAATTAAAATTAATTTTACAAAGAGAAAAAAGAAAAGAACAAAGTAGAGGATTAATATCTCCTGACTTTAAGACTTATTATAAAGCTAAGTGTAATCAAGACATTGATATAAAGATTAAAAAAATGGATAAATAGAACACAATAGAGAGCCCAGAAATAAAACATATAAGGAAAGCTGATTTCAAGAAAAGTGTAGGGGTGCCTGGGTGGCTCAGTGGGTTAAGCCTCTGCCTTCAGCTCAGGTCATGATCTCAGGGTCCTGGGATCAAGCCCCACGTTGGGCTCTCTGCTCATCAGGGAGCTTGCTTCCCCTCTCTTTCTGCCTGCCTCTCTGCCTACTCATGATCTCCCTGTCAAATAAATAAATAAAATCTTTGGGAAAAAAGAAAGAAAGAAAAAGAAAAGTGTAAAGGCAATTCAGTGGAGAAAAGATAATCTCCTCAACAAATTTTGTTGAAATACAGGTCCATGTGCAAAACAAGTTTTGATCCATAATCCATATTTTCTACCACTAAAAAAACATCAACTCCACATGGATCATACACCTAAATATAAAATCTAAAACCAAAAAATTTGTACAAGAAAGCATGGAGAAAAACCTCTGTGTCTTGGGTTAAACAAACTTTGTGGACCATGTGGTTTTTGTTCTAATTATTCAACCCTGCTGTTGTAGCTCAAATCAGTCATAGCTAATATATAAACAAGTAGTCATAGCTGTGCTCCAAAAAAAACCCATTAAAGTCAGGAGCAGGCAATAGCCCAGTTTGGCCCATGAGCCCTAGAGAGAACATCAAAAGCACAGTCTATAAAAAAGCAAACTGAGAAGTTAGACTTTATCAAAATTTAAAAATTTTGATTATTGAAAGACATCATCAAGATAATAAAAGACAAGTGACATACAGGGAGAAAATATTTGGAAACCATTTAACTAATAGAGGACTTGTACCTACAATACATAAAGAATTTTCAAGATTCAGTAATAAGAAAACAACCAACCAAACTTTAAACTTCAAACTTTAAAACATTTGAATAAACACTTTACCAAGGAAGATACATAGGGTGGAAAAAAAGCACAGGAAAAAGTGTTCAACATCATCAGTCATTAGGAAAATAAAGTTAAAACCATAAGAAGTACCACTACATACCAATATAATGGCTAAAAATAAAAGACTGCTTTTACCAAGTTTTGGTGAAGACGTAAAGGAATGGGGAACTCTCATATACAGCTGGTGGGAATGTAAAATAGTACAATCATTTAGAAAATATTTAGCAATTTCTTAAAAACTTTAGCATATATTAACCATGTGATTCAGCCTATATATTTATCCAAAAGAAATAAAAGCATACGAACAAAGACTTGTATAAAAATGTCCATAGTAGTTTTACTTATAATTGTAAAAAGCTAGAAAAAAAACAAATGTCCATCAACAAATGAATGGATAAGCAAGGTGTGGTATAGTGAGACAATGGAATACCACTAGCAGTAAAAATGTATACTACCACATGAATGCATATGAAAATAATTATGCTAAATGAAAGATGCCAAATAAAAACAGAGTACAAACTATAATATTCCATTTATATGCAATTCTAGAAAATGCAAACTAATCTAGAGTAATTAAAAGCAAATCAATGTTACCTGCACACAGAGCATAGGGCAGGAGGGAAAGAAGGAAAAGTTGCGAAAAGGCACAAAAAATTTTTTGGGATAGTAAATATACATGTTCTTTATTTTGGTTGTGGTTATGGTTTCAAAGGCATCAAAGCATATCCAAACTTGCCAAGTTGAATATTTTAAATAGGTACAGTTATTGTATGTCAATTTACCCCCAACAAAGCTATTATAAAAAAACACATAAAATGAGATACTACTAAATATTCATCAAAATGGATAAAATTTTAAAATTTACAATACTAAATGCTGATGAAGATGCAGAACAACCAGAACTCTCATACACTGCTTATGGGAATGTAAAATGCTGAAAATTTTGGCAGTTTCTTATATTTACCATACAACCCATGCATTCCACTCTGAGGTATTTACTGAAGAGAAAGAAAAACATAGTCAAAAAAATGTTATGTGTCAATTATGCCTCAACAAAAAATTAAATAATAAAGTCCATGCAAAAGGGTATACATAAATATTCACAGCAGTTTTATTCATAATATCCAAAAATGTGAAACAACCCCAAAGTCCATCAACTAGTGAATAAAGAAATTGTGCTATCTTCATAAAGTACAATACTACTTAGCAATCAAAGGAATGAGTTACTGATACATGCAACAATATGAATGACTCTCATAAGCACCACACTGAGTAGGAAAAAAATCAAACCCAACCTACAGTATGATTCTATTTATATGAAACTCTAGAGAAGACCAATCTAATCTATGGTGAGATAATCATATTATCATTTGCTTGAAGACGAGGATATAGAGGGTACACTGGGGAAGAGCACAAGGGCACGTTAGAGGCTTATTGAAATGTTTAATATCTTCATTTTGGTGGTGGTTACATGGTTGTATAAATTTGTCAAAATGTACAATTACAATGAGAAAATTTGTATGTTAATTTTACCTCAATACAGTTCATTTGGTGGGAAAAAAAGTTTCCTCCAAGTGATTCCAGTATTGCAGAACTTTCTGAGCAAAGCTCATGTTCACTGTACGCAAATATCTTCTCTACAACAGTCACCTACTCCTGTCTGAATATTTCCCACATCTGAAGTTAAAGAGTTACATAAGGCTGCCTTGTCTACTTCTTGACAGCCTTGTCAGAAAAACTTCCCATGCTGAGTCTAAATATATTTCCCTCTAATGACCATATTTGGTCCAAATTCTGCCCTCTGTAGTTGCCGTAATATAATCTTTTTTGACAGCCATTGAATATTCAAAAATACCTACCTTGGAGACAGTATAGTAGAATTGTTGTAACATGGGCTCTGGGATCCAATAGGCCTGGAATTTAAACCTGGCCATGTATATTATATACCAGTGATCTTGAGCAACTTACTTAACCTCTCCAGGCCTCAAGTTTCCTCAGCTGTTAAATATTCATAATAGCAGCACAATTCAGATTATGGGGATTAAGGAGATAATGCATGGAAAGCACTTCATAAAATACCTGGCGGTGTGGTACATCCTCACTTATTACCAGTTTTCCTTATCTTTCTTACCCAGGCTAATCAACACTATGTACACCTCAATCTCTAAGACTAATTCCAGGGCATTCCACATCTAGGTTGCCTGAAAATGCTCTGATTTGTTAATGTAATCACAACCCAAGCAGTCATTAGTTATTTCTTTCAGCATTAAAGATGCCTCAGAATCTGAACCACCATCACAAAATGCTGCTGAAGAGGTATTAATTATGTGAGATAAACAATAGGGTGAGAGGATTAGAAAAGAGAGAGATTTGGGGTGAAGCAGGACTTGAATATGATTTTGCAAACTAGAGAGTATATGAATATAAGTGTGTTTGACTGAAATGAGAAATTAACTTGTGATCTTGGCTAGACTTTCCAGGGTCTTAATTTATGTTGTTTGATGAAGTGCTCTGAAAAAGAACTTTATTACTTCACATGGAAAGTCCTGCCTCATTTAAACCTACATACAACAAGCATGACATTGCAGCCTAAGATTACTGCCATGTTAGGGGGCTGCCTGGGGATCATAGCAACCTCAATACCTAAGGTCTGGATAACAATGTGAGTCAAAGCATGCTAAGCTAATGTTCTACTCCTCCTTACATTTTGAACAACTTACATCTGCTCTCTAGACATCAGTTTTCCTATCTGTAAGCTGGAAGAGGGTAGTCTAATGACCTCCAAAGGTTCTTTCTAACTTAAAACCTGTAACTTGGGTTACACATGTGTGTGCATTTGTTAAAACTCAATGAATATATACTTATTATTTGTATATTTCATTGTATGCAAATTTTGTGTGAAATGAAAAAAATCCTCTATGCAAATAATAAGCTTTAATGATATGCATGCTAAAACATTTAAGAATGAGGTATACAGATTTCTGCAACTTGTGTTAAATGCACCAAAAAAAGATGAATGGAGGAAGGGAGAGAGGGACAGGAAGAGAGAGAAAGAGAGAGAATAAAGCAAATACACAAAAATGTTAATGACAGAACCTACATGGTGAGTATATGTGTGTCCACAGTAAAAACCTGTCAACCTGGCTCTACATATAAAATTCTCCTTTAAAAATGTTGGAAATAAACAACAGTTAAGTAATTGTTTAAATATCAGAAAAAAATACTCCATAGTCTTGATTCTTCTTACATGTTTATACCCCATAAACTCCTCACACATGGCAAGATTCTCTTCCTTAATCTTTTCCACATAGTTTCTTAGTCCCTTGTACAGAAAACAAGGCTAATAAAAGATAATAATAACGCATGTTGGCAAGGATATGAAGAAATTGAAACTCTTACACACTGCTGGTGGAAATGTAAAACAGTGAAGCCTCTTTGGAAAACAGTCTTATAGTTCCTCAAATGTTTAAATACAGAGTAACCACATGTCTGACAGTTCTAGATATATACTCAAGAGAAATAAAAACATATGCCCTAAAAAACTTGAGTGCAATGTGCATAATAGCATTATTCATAATAGTAAAAGGTGGAAACAACCTAAATATTCATCAACTAATGAATGGATAAACAGATGTGGTAAATCCATATAACAAAATATTATTCAGCCATCATAAGGAATGAAGTTTTGATACATGCTACAATGTGGATAAAACTTGAATACATTGTGCTAAGTGAAGGAAAATAGTCACAAAAGACCATATATTATATGATTCCATTTATATGAAATGTCCAAAATAGGTAAATCTATAAGCAACAGAAAAAAGGTTAGTGGTTCCCTAGGGCTGGGGAAGATGAGGGTTTGGGAGATGACAGCTTAGTGAATGCACTTTTCTTTTTGAAGTAGTGACAATGTTCTAAAATTGATTGTGGTGATAGATGCACACCTTTGTAAATATACCAGAAGTCACTGAATAGTATAAAAGGGTGAATTATATGGTTTGGGAATTATACCTCATAAAGCTATTGAAAAAATAAAAATCAAGTCAAAGAATTTATCTAGTCTCTCTCTACCCTGCGCCCCTTTAGCACTGTGATCAGGAAGTGGTCTCACTGACTCTTGTTTCTTGCGTTAGAGGCACTTAAAATTTTCTTATGTATTTCTGGGAAACTCCTCAGACTTTCTTTTAGGGTTTTATTTCACCTTTGTTCTTGAACTACAATAATTTTCTGAGGCTTTCCTGATTTCACTCACTCACTTGACAAATTTACAGAGTAGTTCTATTTTGTCAGACATTCTGTTAAGTACCCAAGATAAAAAGTTAAAAAAAAGATGTGGTTCCTGCCCTCAAAAAGTTTACAGTCCACTAAAGGAGACAGATATGTAAACATATAATTAGGATATAAATCAACATGTACCATAATTTGAAGCATGTAAAAGTGCTCAGGGAGAACAGACTTTGCCATAAACTTAGAGTCAGATACCTTCAGTTAAGTGAAGTAGGTTTAATAGCTTTGTGATCTTAAGTAAGACATTTAATTATCCTGTGTCCCAGTTTTTTTATTGTAAAATGAAGAAAATACCACCCACCTCACAGGGTTATCATGATAATTAAATGCAAACATGATATGAAAGTATTTTGTAAACTATATATTATGGTACACCATGTCACGTCAATATTTTAGAAATAATTATTGCTTTATCTAACTTTCTTTGTAAATTAGTGAGGATAAAGTTAGTAATGTGCTCTAGGGTCTGAGAAAAAATAATAAATTCAATATTTCCCTATAAACTGAGAAGAACAGATGGAATTTTAATAGTTTCTGGAAGAAAGGAAATAGCTTGAAACATAATGATTTCAAGACTGACTGAGGAGATGGAGAATAACATGGAAGAAGTTTCGTTAGAGCATGTTTGGAAAAGACAAAAACCAACTGAATAGTAAGCTTGAACAAAGCATAGGTGTGTAATAGAAAACACAGCCTTAAAGGCAGGGCTTTGAAAGTAAAGAGGAATTCTAGTGAGAGCTATGAGCATACACAATATTATTAATAACATGCATTTTCTTATAAAAAGTGAAAATGAAGTTACCTCAATGAGCACAATACCCTCTCTTATAATAATTTAAAAGATTTTATTTATTTGACAGACAGAGATCACAAGTAGGCAGAGAGGCAGGCAGAGAGAGGGGAGGAAGCAGGCTTCCTGCTGAGCAGAGAGGCTGATGTGGGGCTCGATCCCAGGACCCTGGGATCATGACCTAAGCCAAAGGCAGAGGCTTTAACCCACTGAGCCACCCAGGCACCCTTAAGATAATTTAAACACAAAGTTCTATTGCAGTTCAAATCTCCCACAAATGAAGACCAAAGCAGCTACATGCAGACACATAAGAACAATGTGTTTTCTGCATGATTTAATATTTGCTTATCTTTACAATGGTGGCTTCTGGAAAAAACTGTGGATTCTCTGCACATTTTCTATCCCTCCCTAAGCTAAAGAAGAAGTTAACCAACAAATCTATATAAAGTAAAGAAATCTTTAAAATGTAAGAGTAAGCTGGCTCTCCAGATTACCTATAATAGGCAAATAATTTAAATTATAACCTCAAGGAGTACTCTGTAAATTAAAAGAGTTAATAGTATTATTTGATATTTAATATTTCAATGTCCCAACTCTTAAGTGCTTATATTTCAATTTTAACCATATATAAATATAAAATATTTTCAAAACTTTTTTAACATTTAATACAGTATTGCCAATTCTTACTTCTCTGGACATGTAAGAGACAGGAAGAAAACAGAGACCACTAATAACATAAAATATACTATTTTCATGGTTACCACAAGTACTTCTGATTGGATCCCAGCAACTGAGGGGTAAGAAAAAACAAAACAAACAAACAAACAAAACACTAGACTAAAACTTAGGAAAAGGAATCATTTTATTTAAATAACCTAGAGAAACATTTAAACATTCAGACCCCAATGACTCCTATCCAGCAGCCTATATGTATGAAGGTAGCAACTATTACCATTGCATTTAGTGGCCTTTCTTTGAAATTATTTCTTTCAGAGACAGGGAAAGAGAGAAAGCCAATAGTATCAGAATGGAAAGTAAACTTGGAGTATAAAGGATATAGGTTAGATATAAAGATATTTGTCCATAATTAAAAGTGTTAGACTATTAGAACAACTTGCTAATGGAGGTAATTTACTCACTTAATATCATTTATAATAATCTGAGTTAGGAGCTATACCAGTATGTCATATAGGATATTTAAGTATTTAATTCTCACAACAATGCTATAAGGAAGTACTACTATCATGCCCTTCTTACAGATAAAAAAAATCAAGGCTTATTAAAAATAAAGTAAATTGAGTCAAGATGGCAGAAGAGTAGCAGACTGAGATGAAATCAGGTCACAGGAGTTCAGCTAGATAGTTATCAAACCATTCTAAATACCTACAAACAGGAGATCGAAGAGAAGAAGAGCAGCAATTCTAGAAACAGAAAATGGACCACTTTCTGAAAGGTAGGACCTGCAGAGAAGTGAATCCAAAGCCATGGGAAGATAGACCTTGGGGAGAGGCAGGCTCCTGGCAAGTGGTGGAGGAATGGAGCGCAAAATTTGAACTTTTAAAAGTCTGCTCCACTGAGGGACATCGCTCCAGAGGCTAAGCAAGGGTGGAGCCCTCAGAGGGACAGTGTCTTCTCAGGTCCCGTGGGGTCAGAGAAGGATCAGGGGTGTCTGAGTGTAGCAGAGCTTGCAGGTATCAGACACGGAGCCAAGAAGTGAGCTCTCAGATCGGGGTTACCTTCAACTGTAATCCCTGGCACAGTCAGACCACTGCTATCCAACCAAAGACCCCACAAGTGAAAGATCCAGAGAAACCCACCTTCATCCCCCAAAGAACAGAGCAGCAGAAATCTACTGGGTTTGGAGACTCCAAACGGGGCATGTGCCAGAAACAGGAATGCTCTGTCACAGGCCAGGTGAGCTCGAGTGTGGCCGGAGACCAGAGAGACAGGAGTGAATGAGCGCTCTTCTCCAAGGGTGCACTGAGGACTGGGGCCCTGAGCTCTCACCTCCTCCCGGCCGTAAATTGGAAGGCTACCATTTTCATCCCGTCCTCCAGAGCTCTATGGAAAGCGATCAGGGAACAAAAGCTCCCGAGAGCGAACCCAATCAGATTACATAGCCCAGCCCCTGGCCAGGGTGGCACAATTCCGCCTCAGGCAAAGGCGTTTGAGACACACTGCAACAAGCCCCTCCCCCAGAAGATCAGTAAGAACATCAAGCCACAACCAAACTCACTGATCAAGGAGAATAGCAGAATTCCAGAGGAGGGGAAAGCAAAGCATAGAATTCAAGGTTTTCTCCCAATGATTCCTTAGTCTTGCAAAGTTAAATTAAAAAAATTTTTTTTTCTTATTCTAATTTTTTTTACCTCTTCTCTTTCCTCTTTTAACATTTTTTAACTATTTATCTTAACAATACTGCTATTAAAAAAACTTTTGAAACCTACATTATTATAGTCATATTTTATCCTTCATTGTACCTAACTTTGTTTTTGTATACATATCGGGTTTTTTCTTCCAAAGAATTTTTGGGATGAAATTTCTTCTAATAAATCAAAGTATACCCAAAATATAGCACATGGCTTTGTTCTAGTCTCCAGCCAGAGCAAATTCTCTCCACTTTCCTTTTCTTTCTTTTTCCAATGAACTTATCAATTCCTTCTTTAGAAATTTTTTAAATTTATACCTTTACAGTTATATTCCATCCCTTCATCGTGTTTACCCTTATTTTTGTATATACATAAGTTTTTCTTTCTTTAAAATTAGATTGGCAGCAGACTTATCCACAGAGACCTGACAGCCCAGAAAGAACTGGCATGATATATTCAGAGCACTAAATAAGAAAAACATCAGGCAATACTACTATATCTAGCTAGGATATCATTGAAAATAGAAGGAGAGATAAAATGTTTCCAGGACAAACAAAAACTAAAAGAACTTGTAAACAAATCAGCTCTATGGGAAATATTGAAAGGGGTCCTCTAAACAAAGAGAGAGCCTAAAAATAGTAGACCAGAAAGAAACAGAGACATTAAACAGTAACAGTCACCTTACAGGCAAACAATGGCACTGAATTCATACCTTTCAATAGTTATCCTGAATGTAAATGGGCTAAATGCCCCAATCAAAAGGCACAGGGTATCAGAATGGATAAAAAACAAAACACATCAATATGCTGTCTACACTACACTCATTTTAGACCCAAAGACATCTCCAGATTTAAAGTGAGGGGGTGGAAAACAATTTGCCATAATAATGGACATCAAAAAAAAGCTGGGGTGGCAATCCTTAAATCAGATCAATTAGATTTTAAACCAAAGACTATAATAAGAGATGAGGAAGGACACTATATCATACTCAAAGGGTCAGTCCAACAAGAAGATCTAACAATTTTAAATATCTAGGCTCCTAACATGGGAGCAGCCAACTATATAAACCAATTAATAACAAAATCAAAGAAACAATTCAACAATACAATAATAGTAGGGGACATCAACACTCCCCTCACTGAAATGGACAAATCATCCAAGCAAAAGATCAACAAGGAAATAAAGGCCTTAAATGACACACTAGACCAGATGGACTTCAAGATATATACAGAACATTCCATCCCAAAGCAACAGAATACACATTCTTCTCTAGTGCACATGGAACATTCTCCAGAATAGATTACATCCTGGATCACAAATCATGTCTCAACCGGTACCAAAAGACTGGGTTCATTCCCTGCATATTTTCAGATCACAATGCTCTGAAGCTAGAACTCAATCACAAGAGGAAAGTTGGAAAGAACTCAAATACATGGAGGATAAAGAGCATCCTACTAAGGAATGAATAGGTCAACCAGGAAATTAGAGAAGAATTGAAAACATTCATGGAAACCAATGATAATGAACACACAACTCTTCAAAATCTGTGGGACACAGCAAAGGTGGTCCTGAGAGGAAAAACATATAGCAATACAAGCCTTTCTCAAGAAGCAAGAAAGGTCTCAAATACACAACCTAACCCTACACTTAAAGGAGCTGGAGAAAGAACAACAAAGAAAGCCTAAACCCAGCAGGAGCAGAGAAATAATAAAGATCAGAGCAGAAATCAATGAAATAGAAACAAAAAAAAAACCCAAGAGAACAAATCAACGAAACTAGGAGCTGGTTCTTTGAAAGAATTAATAAGATTGATAAACCCCTAGCCAGATTTATCAAAAAGAAAAGAGAAAGGACCCAAATAAATAAAATCATGAATGAAAGAGGAGAGATCACAACCAACACCAAAGAAATACAAGCAATTGTAAGAATATATTATGAGCAACTATATGCCAGCAAATTTGACAATCTGGAAGAAATGGATGCATTCTTAGAGATGTATAAACTATCACAACTGAACCAGGAAGAAAGAGAAAACCTGAACAGACCCATAACCAGTAAGGAGATTGAAGCAGTCATCAAAAATCTCCCAAAAAACAAGAGCTCAGGGCCAGACGGCTTCCCAGGGGAATTCTACCAAACATTTAAAGAAGAATTAATACTTATTCTCTTGAAACTATTCAAAAAAATAGAAATGGAAGGAAAACTCCCAAACTCATTTTATGAGGCCAGCATCACCTTTTTTTTTTTTTTAAAGATTTTATTTATTTATTTGACAGACAGAGATTACAATAGGCAAGAGAGGCAGACAGGGAGAGAGAGGAGGAAGCAGGCTCTCCGCGGAGCAGAGAGCACGATGTGGGGCTCGATCCCAGGACCCTGGGATCATGACCTGAGCCGAAAGCAGAGGCTTTAACCCACTGAGCCACCCAGGTGCCCCGGCCAGCATCACCTTGATCCCAAAACCAGACAAGGATCCCATCAAAAAAGAGAATTACAGACCAATATCCTTGATGAACACAGATGCAAAAATTCTCACCAAAATACTAGCCAATACGATCCAACAGTACATTAAAAGGATTATTCACCACGACCAAGTGGGATTTATTCCAGGCCTGCAAGGTTGGTTCAACATCCACAAATCAATCAATGTGATACAATACATTAATAAAAGAAAAAACAAGAACCATATGCTACTCTCAATAGATGCTGAAAAAGCATTTGACAAAGCACAGCAACCATTCTTGATCAAGACTCTTCAAAGTGTAGGGATAGAGAGTACATCCCTCAGTATCATCAAAGCCATCTGTGAAAATCCCACCGCGAATATCATTCTCCCTGGAGAAAAACTGAGAGCTTTTCCGCTAAGGTCAGGAACACGGCAGGGATGTCCATTATCACCACTGCCCCTCAACATGGTACTAGAAGTCCTAGCCTCAGCAATCAGACAACAAAAAGAAATTAAAGGCATCCAAATCAGCAAAGAAGAAGTCAAACCATCACTCTTTGCAGATGATATGATACTTTATGTGGAAAACCCAAAAGACTCCACTCCAAATCTGCTAGAACGTGTACAGGAATTCAGTAAAGTGTCGGGATATAAAATCAATGTACAGAAATCAGTTGCATTCCTATACACCAACAACAAGACAGAAGAAAGAGAAATTAAGGAGTCCATCCCATTTACAACTGCACCCAAAACCATGAGATACCTAGGAATAAATCTAACCAAAGAGGCAAAGAATCTGTAAAACTATAAACTCAGAAAACTATAAAGTACTCATGAAAGAAATTGAAGGAGACACAAAGAAATGGAAAAGCATCCCATGCTCATGGATTGGAAGAACAAATATTATGAAAATGTCTATGCTACCTAAAGCAATCTACACGTTTAATGCAATCCCTATCAAAATACCATCCATTTTTTTCAAAGAAATGGAACAAACAATCCTAAAATTTATATGGAACCAGAAAAGACCTCAAATAGCCAGAGGAATGTTGAAAAAGAAAGCCAAAGTTGGTGGCATCACAATTCCACACTTCAAGCTCTATTACAAAGCTGTCATCATCAAGACAGTATGGTACTGGCACAAAACAGACACATAGATCAATGGAACAGAATAGAGAGCCCAGAAATAGACCTGCAACTCTATGGTCAACTCATCTTTGACAAAGCAGGAAAGAATGTCCAATGGAAGAAAGACAGGCTCTTCAACAAATGGTGTTGGGAAAATTGGACAGCCAATGCAGAAAAATGAAACTGGACCATTTCCTTAGACCACAGACAAAAATAGACTCCAAATGGAAGAAAGACCTCAGTGTGAGAAAGGAATCCATCAAAATCCTTGAGGAGAACACAGACAGCAACTTATTCCTAGAAACATTGCCAAAGGCAAGGGAAGCAAGGGTAAAAGTGAACTACTAGGACTTCATCTAGATCAAAAGCTTTTTTTTTTTTTTTAAGATATTATTTATTTATTTTTCAGAGACAGAGAGAGAGCAAGCGAGTAAGCACAGGCAGAGTGGCAGGCAGAGGCAGAGGGAGAAGCAGGCTCCCTGCTAAGCAAGGAGCCCGATGTGGGACTCGATCCCAGGATGCTGGGATCATGACCTGAGCTGAAGGCAGCCACTTAACCAACTGAGCCATCCAGGCGTCCCTAGATCAAAAGCTTTTGCTCAGCAAAGGAAACAGCCAGCAAAACCAAAAGACAACTGACAGAATGGGAGAAGATATTCACAAAGGACATATCAGATAAAGAGCTGGTATCCAAAATCTATAAAGAACTTATCAAACTCAACACCCAAAGAACAAATAATCCAATCAAGAAATGGGCATAGGACATGAACAGACATTTCTCCAAAGAAGACATCCAGATGGTCAACAGACCCATGAAAAAGTGCTCCACGTCATTTGGCATCAGGGAAATACAAATCAAAACCACAATGAGATACCACCTCAAGCCAGTCAGAATGGCTAAAATTAACAAGTCAGGAAATGACAGATGTTGGCGAGGATGCGGAGAAAGGGGAACCCTCCTACACTGTTGGTGGGAATGCAAGCTGGTAAGCCACTCTGGAAAAAAACATAGAGGTTCCTCAAAAAGTTGAAAATAGAGCTACCCTATGACCCAGCAATTGCACTACTGGGTATTTACCCTAAAGATACAAATGTAGTGATCCGAAGAGGCACGTGCACATGAATGTTTATAGCAGCAATGTCCACAATAGGCAAACTATGGAAAGAACCTAGATGTCCATCAACAGATGAATGGATAAAAAAGATATGGTGTATATCTACAATGGAATACTATGCAGCCATCAAAAGAAATGAAATCTTGCCATTTGCAATGAAGTGGCTGGAACTAGAGGGTATTATGCTGAGCGAAATAATTCAATCAGAGAAAAACAATTATCATATGATCTCCCTGATATGAGGAATTTGAGAGGCAACTCAGTGGTTTTGGAGGGGAAGGAAGGAAAAAATGAAGCAAGATGGGATCGAGAGGGAGACAAACTATAAGAGACTCTTAATCTCACAAAACAAACTGAGGGTTGCCCGGGGGATGGAGGTCTGGAGAGGGTGGTTGAGTTATGGACATTTGGGAGGGTATGTGATATGGTGAGTGCTGTGATATGTGTAAGCCTGATGATTCACATATCTGGTCCCCTGGGGCTAATAATACATTATATGTTAATAAAGAAAAAATCAGGAAAAAAAAAGTAACTTGTCTAGAGTTATATAGCTGTGAAGGATGAAGGAGGGACTCAAATCCAGGTCTTTCTAACTCTAAAACTCATGCTCCAAATTACTGCCTCTTTGTGTATATAACTGTGTTCTGTGTTAGAATCTGAGAAGATGCTTAATTTTCACTAATCCGGAAGGAAGAATGACTATTTGATGTCAACTTTGACAAATCATAAAATCTTTTCGGACCTCTGTAGCTATCTGTGTCAAACAGACATAATGATTTCTTTTTGCCTAGAGGCATTCAGAAAAACAAATGATTGTCTGAGGACACTCTTACCAATAAAATCTAGGATTCTGTACTTTTGCTGAATAGAATAAAAGTTTTTCAGAATGTTACAAGCTTTTGAGAAACTAAACAGGATTATTCACTTCTAGGAGCTGCTCTGAGTAAGTGATTTGGAAAAAACTGAGGACAAAAATAATGTTCTTACATGTTGTTCTGTTAAAAGCCAAGTCATACTCCTAGAAAATAGAGATCAAGAGAGTAGGAATTCTGAAAACAGAGTAAATTAGGCTTAGGCAATGGGATGTGAAAGTTCCCGGGAAGAAAGGGACCTAGAGATAAAGATGAACATTGAAAAGCTGGTAGAATCAGGATAGATGTGAGGTAATATGGCAGGTAGGTCATTCAAGCAAGACAGAAAAAGATGATTAAGATAAAAAATAAGCATGACATATTTGAGAAAGATAAGTCTTTGAAAATGAAAGAATAACTTTCATACATATGGAATAACTTAACACCATCTTTTTATGAAGGCTGGGGAATAACCCCGATCAGTGCTCTGCAAAGTTTTTCATTTCAAGGCACAAGTGCAGATTCTCCCTTTGCCATGGCACACACCTGGAAGGTTAACAGACCACAGCATTGCTATTTTTAAAAATGAAATATTTTATGCACTGACAAGTAAGGATATCCACAACATACTGTTGAGTCAGAAAACTGTAGATACATATTTATATGCATATGTATATGTATATGTGTGTATAAAAGGCTTGAAAAGTTTCCCCTAAACCTTTTTAAGATACATGCACATGCACACATATATTCTATAGTGCTTTATATATTTCTCAGATATATGAATTACTTATATAATTAAAAAATTTTTGAACCAAATGTTAGAATGTCAAAACAAGAATTTAAAGATCATATCATTTCCCTTCCCTTTCTAAGTGAGGATACAAATAGAGGAAGTTTGGTCTGGGACTAGAACCCAAGACTCCACAATCAAGAACTAGTATTCATCACATTGTGTCATATACCCTGCTGTCTCTGTGAGGGACTTTCCCTTGGATTCACCTGCCAGAAATAATCTAGATTAAGTGTCAACAAACTTTCTTTCTGTGAAAGGCCAGGTAGTCAATATTTTTGACCACCAGTTGTCACATCACCATCATCATTTTATTGTTATTCCCAATCCTTTAAAAATGTAAAAACTATTCTTTTTTTAAGATTTTATTTATTTATTTGACAGAGATCACAAGTAGGCAGAGAGGCAGGCAGAGGGGGGCAGGGGAAGCAGGCTCTCAGAGAGCCTGATGTGAGGCTCAGTCCCAGAACCCTGAGATCCCTGAGATCATGACCTAAGCCAAAGGCAGAGGCTTAACCAACTGAGCCACCCAGGCACACCCGTAAAAACTATTCTTAACTCTCAGGACAATGAAACAGGCCAGAGGCCAGATTGGGTCCACAAACTGGTGGAGATGAAATAGAAGGAAAAAAGATCAGAGGCAAGGAGACCTATCAGACAGCTATCATTGCAGTCACGAGTCAGCTTATAGAGTCCCCAACCAGGGTGGCAGGAGTAAAACTGAGAGCACAGCCGATGACATCAGCAGTGAAAAAGGAGTTAAATCTGTTGAATTGTGTTCAAACTTTCCCAAGTTTCTCCATCAGTCCAGACTGAGTTTTAAATGGCCAGCAAGGCACGTCACTAATAAATGAAATTTTGATGGGGAGTTGGATTTGTGTTTTGATATACATTCACAGCTGATGTCTCAGGGCAATGTAGCCAATATACTCAAAATAAGAAGGTATAATGTTCTCCCTTGCTTTTAATGCTCACATATTGTTTGAATGTTTATAAACTAAGGCAAAGAGATCTTCTGATTCTTAATTGAAAAATGTAAAAGAAAAAAAAAGGATGGAAGAGTAAAGAAGCAAGCTCTCAACCTTAAAGGATTCTCAAATGTGCTTCAGATTTCTTTTCTGGGTGCTTAAAAATCATCACTATAATTGCTCTGATACCGCTTGGCCTAATGACTGCACATTATACCATGTTAACATACCACAAGTGCAACAAGGATAACAGTATAAATAGAAGCCACCACAGAATAGTAGAGAGACTTTGATGGGAGACAGACCTAGGCTTAAATTCTGACCCTACTACACTAGCATTTGTGATCTTAGATTAGTTGTATGAATGTCACCTTCCTTATCTAATCAACCTAGATTATAATACCTGCTTTAAAGGTTGCTGGGAGAATTACATGAAATCCAGTAAAAGTAAAAAATCGTGTCTGACATACGGTAGGTGTTCAACAAACAATAATTTCCTTTCCCTTCCTGAATGCTTAACAGCCATTCAATATTTAGTAAAAATCTCACCACTGTAGTTAAGCTTATTTGACAGAGATCACCCTATTTTGTAAATTAAAAAATTACTTAAAAAGTGCCTAAAAAATATGGGGTGCCTGGGTGACTCAGTTGGTTAGGTGTCTGACTCTTGGTTTCAGCTGAGGTCATGGTCTCAGGGTGGTGAATCGAGCCCCACATCAGCTCCACATTCAGCCCTGAGCCTGCCCGAGATTCTCTCCCTCTTCTTCCCCTTCTACTCCTCCCCCTCAACTCACACACTCACTCTCTCTCTCAAATTCATAAATCTTTTTTTTGTTTGTTTGAAGTGCTTAGAAAACCCAATACAAGGAAAGAAAAACATATTCAAGATACCAAAGTTAAAGCATAAGATTGATAGTTGACCTGGGGAGTTCAGATCTCTTCATACAATAATAATTATAGATAATATCTACTGAAAAGTTATTCTGTGCTAGGCACTATTTTTAAGATCTTTATCTGCACTAAGCTGTTAAACATTCACAACAACCACATAAGGTAGGTAAATGAGGAAACAAGGCCCAAAGAGATTGAGCAAGATATAGTCAATAAAGAACCATGCAGTTCACTCTTAAACCATGCTGGTGCCACATTTTGTAAAAACAGTGTGTCATCATACATCAAGAGCTTCAAAAATATTCAAAGCTACAATATTTAATGGCATTAAAACGCTTGTAAGGTGTTAGGAAACAGATATAAGGTACATATATATGCAAAACAATTGCTACTTTATTTAATATTCAGTATATTTTTATAAAGAGATTAAAAGAAAATATATCTAAGCCTACAATCTTAGTCCATTTAGACTGCTACTATGACAAAAATAACGTAAACTGGATGACTTATAAACAATAGCAATTTACAGTTCTGGAAGGTGGAACCCCAAGATCACAGTGTCAGCATGGTCAAGTTCTGTGAAGCCCTCTCTTCCGTATAGCAGACTACCAACTTCTCTTTGTATCCTCACATGGTGGAAGAGGCAAGGGATTCCTCCAGGGTCTCTTTTATAAGAGCAACAATCTAGGGCAAAGCTTTCGCGACCCAATCACTTCCCAAAGGCCCTATTTCCTAATTCTACCATTTGGGCATTAAGTTTTCAACGTATTAATTTGGGGGAAGACATATACAGACCATATCACACATTACCAGGGGTTACTCCTGGAAGATAGAGGACTATGGGAGATATATATAAACATATATCATCCAAGCTGTATATCCTCTAAGCCATTTCATTTTCCTCATGGCACAAAAAGACAAATTTTCTGCCCTAAAGACCCTCTTCCTTGTACTCATGTGGCTCTCTTGGCCATGTAACTGAGTTCAGGAAATGGAATGTAGGCTGGAGAGATATGTGTCAATTCCAGCCCTAAATTTATGTGTGATCTTACACACTTACCTTTCCATCTTGTCAATCAGCTGTGACTCCAAGCTGACTTGGAAAGCACAAAATGATGGAGCCACAAAGAACTTTTCAGGGTCCCTGATGCTTTGAGGAGAATCATATAAGAGAGGCCTAATTCATTCTTCTCTGAGACTGAAATTAACTAGTAATGTGTTAAAACAATTCACATTTTGCAGTTAATTTGTTAATCACAAGTGATACAGGTAACTTTTGTAATATTCTTTATTCGTTTCTATATTTTAAAAATACCAGTAAGGAGTATATTATACCTCCATAATCAGAAAAAAAAAGTTGTATTTTAAAATGCATGTCTTTTAATTCAATAATTTCATTTTGGGGAATTTAGTCTAAGTCTAAATGAAATATAGACAATGAATTGAAATACAGACAAAAACTTACATACAAAGATGTTTACTGATTTATACTGCTTATAAAATTAAAAAACAACAAAAAACAAATGCCATTCATAAAGGAATCATCTAGCAAATTATATCCATGTGACAGAATATTGGGCATCCATTAAGATGATTCTGATGAAGAATTTTTTTAAAGATTTATCTATTTATTTGACAGACAGAGATCACAATTAGGCAGAGAAGCTGGCAGAGAGAGAGGAGGAAGCAGGCTCCCCGCTGAGCAGAGAGCCCGATGTAGGGCTCGATCCCAGGACCCTGGGATCATGACCTGAGCTGAAGGCAGAGGCTTTAACCCACTGAGCCACCAAGCGCCCCTTGATGAAGAATTTTAATAACATGGGCAAACATCTATATTGATGTAATGCAGCTACAAGAAAGGGCATTTAGGGACCATCACCTTCTCAGGGATCAAGGAAAGAGGCTGACAGTTGTGGGAGGGGACTAGCTAGCAGTCATGGTAACCAAAGGCAATGAGATGGGGCTGCTCTATTAGATAAAGATTTCCATTGCTAGATACAGTGTCTTTAGTACAGCATCATATTCAAGAAGGGTTCGTAGTCATGAGAAAAAAAAAGTTTTTAGTTACGAGAAAAAAGAAGTTTCAACTAGAAGGAATAAAGAGACAGTGCTAAAAGTATGAAAAATCAACAAAATAACATGTGGAGGATGGCATGGGGAGGACTTCAGGGAGTGCCAGCAATGTTCTGTTTCTTGCTAGCTATATGATGGTTTATGTATAATTATTTTTAAACTGTACATATATGTTTTCATCACTTTTTAGTTTGTATGATATATTTAACAACAAAATATATATTGTTAAAAATCCAGCAGCAATATCTTCCTAGAGACAGAAGACTTTAGAAGCAGGAAGGGACAATGTTAATGTAAACCTAAGAACAGGCCCAAAGGAACAATTCATCACTCAATGCCAGTGTATTGCTTTGGAGCTTGCAAAGTGCTTCTACATAGCATACAACGTTTAAGAATCAGGATGACACACAACAGAGACCTTGAACCCAGATCCGCTGATCATACCCAGTGATTTTTCCACTAAAACAATAACAGATAATAGAAGTGGTTTGGAGGGGAAAGGGGACTTTGACAACAATTAAGATTCTCTGAATGTATAGCAGAAGTACAGAGGTCAGAGTAACTAATTCTGCCTGAAAAAGTTGGGAGAGAACTCACAAAGGAAGTAACACTGGGGTACGGTCTAAGAAGATGAATAGAAATTCACAAAGAGGGGGGAGGCAGAGTGTGTTCTAGGCAACTGAAGTAGCACAGGAATGTTAAAAATTAGGGAACATTCAGGGCTCCTGGGTGGCTCCGCTGGATGAGTGACTGCCTTTGGCTCCAGTCATGATCCTGGAGTCCCAGAATTGAGTCCCGAATCGGGCTCCCAGCGCCACAGGGAGTCTGATTCTCTCTGTGACCTTCTCCCCTCTAATGTTCTCTCTCACTGCCTCTCTCTCAAATAAATAAATAAAATCTTTTTTAAAAAAGTAGGGAACATTCAGATAATGCCAACTAGCATGAAGCATAAGCAGCTGAAACGTAAGGAACTGGGAGGCAGGCAGACAGGGAGTGAGTGGAAGAATAGCCAGAGATGAAGTAGGGAACCAGGGATCAGAGGTTTGAAGAGGTTTAGCCAAGAGGATTAGATTTCATTGTTTAGGCAGTTGGGGGCACATTGATGTTTCTATACTTTAATATTAATATCTCAGTACTGCAAAAAAGGACTGGTGGGAGCTGAAAATGAAATGGAGGTAGAGGCAGGAAAATTAAGAGGCTGTTGTAAATAGAGAAGGTAATGGATGAAGTAGTTTTGAAGCCAGATAGATATGGGCTTAAAACCGGCTTTATCATGTACAAGTTATTTGACCTGGAGAAATTACATAATCTCTCCAAAGCTCTGTTTCCTCTTCTGTAAAATACAGATAATACCTACCTTTGCAGAATTGTTATTGTGAAAATTAATCCAGATACATATAAGGTAGTAAATCATAGTGACAAATACATTGATAGTACAGTGGTATTGAGGTTATGGAGACAGATCACCACCAACAGGATTAGGACACTGATTGGCTGTGGAGTAAGGAAGATGCAAGGAGAGAGAAAAGTACTATATTTAGCAACTATTTTGTTCTCTGTAATAAACATGTCTAATACCAATCCACTGAACTGCTAACATCTGCTTCAGCTAGACAACATGTCTAGTACAACAGAATCCTCTAGCAATGGCATTGATGTGGGTTTAGGCATCTCTTCTTTCTTATATTGCCCTCTACTTCCTTGGTTAATATTATCTATTCAAAGATTTGAGATATTTGAAAGAAATATATTAGAGAATTGTATTATGTAATATATATCCAAGGCAGAGTTATAATCTAATTAGCAACAACACCAGCTGTAAAGTGCAAAAGGAACTTATCTCTGTATAGTGAAATCTTGAGAAGTCCTACAACCAAAATGAAATGACCAAAGTCCCTGTCCTGGCAACTGGAGTACTGTACATACAGGAAATCAATCACCATCTTAAATTATTTATCTCCTTTAATGGGAGAACTGTTGAGATGGACTTCAGGACAAAATCATTTGTAATCTATCTTCATGTAATGAAGTAAACTACGTATAAATCTCTATAACTTCTTCTGGCATCTTTAGTTTGTACAGTGTGGAGGTGAAGCAGGAACCAACAATCCTTGGAAAAAGAACTGGCCTCAGACAAGACTGAAATATGCCCGGTTTTTTGTTTTCTTCTGATATATTAGAAAACACCACCCTAAAGATGAGAAAAACTGATTTAAAATTTTCCCAAATGAGAAATCCAAACAACACTGAAAGTGCCCAGGGATGTGGCCCACTCACCATGGCTTGGAAATACCCGGATCACAGCAACTAAAATGCAATTAAAGCTCTCACTGAAAGCATCTGAAATGGATCTTCAAAAAATGTTAACAGATTTCTTGAACGGGAAGTATTTAAGAACTTAGAAAGAATAGGATGGTTCCTTAATAAAAGCAAGCAAGTACCTTTCTGAATGACATGCAGAGCATCCAATCCACAAATAACAGGGGGGAATAAAGCAAACAGATCATTTTTTTTTCTCTTTCTCATAAGATCAATGAGGATAATGAAATTTTAGTTGCTGAAAATGGAGGATTTAAGCATTGTGATATCTACTGCTATTGCTACAACAACAAAAAAAAAAGATGCAAAAAAACGGCACCTGGGTAGCCCAACCAGTTGAGTGAGTATTGGTTTTGACTCAGGTCGTGATCCAGGGTGGAGGGTCGAGAGTCGGGCTCCAGTCTCAGCAGGGAGTCTGCTTCTTTCCCTTTCCCTCTGCTTCTCACCCAACTCGCATGCAAGCTCTCTCTCTCACTCAAATAAACAAATAAATCTTTAAAAAAGAAACAAGATACAAAACAAAACAAAAACCACTATGAATTTCTCAAATCCAAACAACTTAGTATCAGTTGGAGTATTTATTTTCCTGTAAGGAACTATAAAATAAAAGTCAAGATTGCTCCAATATGTTGCCTAAAGGCCAAATAGCAAACACTTTTAATACAGGGCAGCCGCACTTAGTAACATGCTGCAATATCAGATGTGTTTTTGACATAGTATCTCCTTACATACAGAATAATGTTTAATAAGTAGCTCAGGTCCCATGAAAGAAAAAGCACCCTGATGAAAGCCAAGAAATCTGAAATGTGGCAGCACTAAGATACCTGCCCTCTACACTTAAGAATGAAGGGAGAAGTGCTGAGAAGATAGATGGACATCCATCTGTTGCCAAACTGAAGCCGATTTTACCACATTCCAGATACCCTGCTAGCTGAACATTGGAAAGGAGGTATGAGGTAGACTTTACACCAAGGCCAGGCCCCTACACCAAAGATCAATTTAAGAAAAAGGGAAAACTTTCCAAGGGGAAAGCAAGATGCAAAAGTGTGTGTGTATATATGTATATACATATATACACACAGTGTATCTGTATGTGTGTATATATATATATAAAATATACAATATCCAAAAGTGTATGTATATACATACACCGTATAATCTCAATAATATACAAAGTAATATGCACATAAAACATGTTAAATTATTCCTTGGTTTTATCTTTAATGGAAGACCATTTTTTCAATATTTCTGTTTACCTTCATAAATGTTCATATAATTTTTATATTTTCTATATGCTTTCCTGAGTTTTCCATATCTTCAATAATGAGAAAGCACTAGTTTTACAGTAAGAAAATAGATGTTAAGATAATAAAAGAAAAATGAGAGGGTGACAGAAACTTAGTTCTAAGATAATTCTAGATTCTTCTTTAGAATGTCATCATCTACTCTGGAATTTAGCATAATCAAAAGTCTGTAATTGTGCTTTCAAAACTAAATTAACAGCCTAAGACTTCACATGCCCAGCTCGGGTGCTTCTGTGTTTGCCTTTCCTCTGTGCAAACTCGACAAAATGCTGACAATAATCTCGTTCCATGAAAAGTGTGTGAGAAGAGAAAAAAAGAGAGCAAAAAAAAAAAAAAAAGGAGAAGAGTATTTGGAAAGGATGATCAGAAGGAGAGAAGGAGTGACTGAAA